>PVYJ01005634.1:9521-22077 GCA_002995095.1 Rhizopogon sp. AM-2018a | reverse complement strand
AACACCTACCGTGGCTTATATTGCGACTGCCACATAAACGGACCCAAGGCGTTACCAATGCAATAAGCGCTCAACATGATCGCATTTGTTGTTACCTAGTGTGCTCAGCTATACTGTTCGATATTGAGCGATTGTTCTTACTCTCTTTGTGTGCCCAGCAGTAACACTGGTCAACCAGGACACAGATAGGACGAATCCGGTAATCCCGATATCCACAAGCCAAATAGCAAAGAGCAATCCGATCTGATTGCTCCATGGTAGAAACTCGATCATGAGTATCCCGGCCAGAGGCGGCACGAAGTACGCCGCGCCGACGTAAGCACGGCCATTTGGTATCCGGGCGGCAATCGTGACACCAGTCCAAATCGTTGCAACTTCAATAAAACCATCAACACAGCTCAGTAAGGTTGTTTGCAAATCGCTAAAACCAAATGAGGCCACAATGATTTGTCGTTGATTGGTGAGTGAGTTCGGTATCATGTTGAGCACGGAAGAGAGAGCAAACATCCACGTCTTTGGGTCCTTGAAAGCCTCTATCATCCTGCGAAAGTCATTTAAAGGTTCATGGATGACTAGGAGGTATTGTACGCACTGCTCCTTCTTGAAATGTTTATTTTCTACGCCGGTTTGGTTTTCCTATAACAATAGCAACGGTTCATCATGTTGTTACGCAACTAGATGATGATGATGGTGATGATGATGTACCTTCAAGCGCCGCACAGCAATTGTTCGTTCCGCAGGAGTCAAAAACCATGCATCGGTGGGTGAGTCAGGGAAGAAGAACCTGGTCCTGAGTAAGTACCTGGCAAATTTACAAGTACCCAGAATACCCACCAATAGATGACAGCAGTTATTAGGGTCAAGATGCCAGTGATGATCATAAGCCTAAAGGTAATATTTTAGTTCCAAGCATCGAGTTGTATCAATATATACTGCACCATCGCCATGGCGCAAAGCTTGGGGTATTGATGTGCAAAGTACCAAAACTGATGAACCCAGCTATAATCTGTGCTAAAAACCGGTGTGGATCAAATTTCATGCCTACCAGAGACATAACTAAATCACGGTACCTGTCCCACTCATAGTAACTACCAGCGTGATCAGTTCATATCCGATGTCTGGGGATGAGATACGCTTACACCAATACCCAACCCGTAATGTCTGCTCATTATGGGTATAGAACATCGAGGTGACAATCATGAAGCCAGCCGTGACAGATCCTTCACACATACCCAGGATAAATCGTGTTACGAAGAGGCCAGCGAAGTTGCTGCAAGCTGACGTGCAGACCAATGTGATGCCCCAAACAAAGATATTGACGCTATGTAGTTAACAAGGCATATTTAGGGAACTTCAGAGGGACGCCGAGGAATACATACCTTATCCATTTACCCACTGGAAAACGCTGCAGTGCGAGATTCTGCGGGAACTCGAATAGGAAATAGCTAAGGTAAAAGACAGTTCCCAGCCTAACATGGATGCTCAATCGAGGATGGACGAAACTACTACCCGACGAATACGAACCAATTATACCTGTACACATACCATGGCATGAGGATGTGTGGTACGTGTAAGATGTATGGTCTTACTGATCAGTAGATAAGTTTGCGTCTTGTCTGGACAAGACCAGTAAGTAACAGGCAGCTGAAACCGCAAATGAATATGGCTCACTCTATGCCCAATATCGAAGCACTAGCTAAAGTTGTCTTATCCATGAATTGAATCCTGGGGAAGCAAATAGTCAATACCCTCAGTGCCATCTCTTCAGGAAAACTCACCAGTAGAGCGCTGTACAGATGAGCCACAGTTAATCAAATCTCGTCGTCGCGAATACAAAACCCACTAACTGCACATCATCGGCAAGATGCCAATATCGATCTTCCTTCTATCTCACAAATGGTAAATCGAGAATGGAAGAAATCAAACAAACCGTACCGAACTCGTGCTACTTCAACAGGATCGAGGTCGCCGGATATACCAGCAATAAGCGCTGCACCAGTATCCACATCGTCCCCGGCTGCGACGGCCATGCCATGAGGATGCTTCTCTACTTCTCCATTGGAGCTGTGACCAGACGGTGCTTGAAGCAGACTCATTACAGGTGCTAAAAGTCAGAAGGAAACCCTTGAAAGCATCTCCCACTGTAATTCAAGCTTATCTTTTGTGGTCGCTAATAGGCAGGCTTAGGTGGAGCTCCTCATCGCCCGCCGAAAGAAAGGCCGAGCATCAAGCTTCGATTATCATCATGAGTGGACACGACGGGAAGATAGATATTTTCGTCTCAGGAGAACCGCGCCGTTATTCTTGATGAGGGGAATAACTTGACCATGTGACTTGATACCAACACGCTCATGCACTTAAATCTGGATCGAGTGCTACTTAGTGAAATCTATAATCCAGTGTCGTGGATTGGCGTAGTATGTTCCAAACGACCTACACCGATATTCAACCTACGTAGCCAATCCAATCAACATAAAGACTCAACTGCTAGATACAAGGTCCGGCTATGTCTATTTCGACTTTTTTGACGAGTTAATGACAAAACGGGGAGATTCTGTGGCCAATTCGCTTGTTAGTTGCGCAAAATCCACCTCATTCCGCTTAAAAATGTCGGCGATAATCTGGTCCACTTCCTCGGTGATAGGCAAGGCAGTTCCATCTTTCGCAACAGTTTTAACCTGAATAACCTCTATCATCTGAGTGAACACATGTCGCTTTCCCATGGCAGTAAGTTTGTGCTAAAGTGGTTGTAAGTGCGTGCAATATAAAATGGCAATTTACGCACTTGAAGCTTCTCCATCATACCAACTTGGCTCAACGGGTCGCTGACTTTCCCGTGTTCAATTACGGTCCAGCCTTCCTTCATCTTCATCCACACGCTTATTTCCCACGCATCTCTAGAGATAGTTCCGTTCTTCTCCGCCTCGTACGCAGCCGCCGTCGCACGGGAGTCAATAATCCACTCATCCCAAGGCATGCCCCAAGTCTGCTGTTTGATTTCCTTGGGGTCGACGGCATGACGCAGAATATCATTCAGATACGAATCCCTTTTCTCCTGAGGTTGGGAGACGATATTTGCAACCGTTGCTGAAGTAGGTTTTCGGAATACAATTTCAGTTTCTGGGAATCCATGATGATATCGCAGCGTGGTGAGGGAGAGGAAGTTGAAGGTCAAGGGCAGTAACACGGAAAACAGAAACACATCAAGGCACAGGTGACCTGCTAACGACCAGGTCAACGGCGGAGGAGAGACTTTGAGTATTGGTATCATTTTCCCAAGGATAAATAGGACGCCATAGCGGTACAGAGCGCCGTACGAGCGTTTTCCAAGCAGGAAAGTCCATGCAACATTAGCCCCAAGCATGCTAAAGAAGTGCATCCTGTAACGGAAGTTCGTACTTAAGCATGTTCACATCCTCGAGCATCAAGAGCAACTTACTTTCGGCGATTCACGTCAGTGGTATCCAGATGGGTAACATATATCTCAGTGTCGGAGCCATGAGTATTGAGGAATGCAGCAACTGGGCTACCATTGGGAACTTGATGAGCAGCTGGCATTATTGTCGAAGGAGAGAATCTCGAGTGATGAGCTGTATGGGAAGCAAGCAATGGGATAAGTTAGGTAAGCATACGTCACTTGTCACTCATCGAGTCCAGAAGTGCGTTGGGCTGCAAATTGCGAGTCACTTGTCATCTATTCGCAGTCTTCAGCACTTCAGCCCCAACTTCAATATGATCGGCGCTGGGATATGTATGCGATCGTACATAAATGAAACACAGGTGTTGAGCAAGGTCCAGTTCAAAATGGTAGTGATATTCCCACACTCATACTTTCTCACGCCTCTACCTTATAACCTCCAATGAAAAAAACGTTGGACTTCATCCTTCCACATTTCAAAAACGCCAATGACGAGAAACGACGGTGCAGAGAGTTGAGCTGGACCCCATGCAGGGTTCGCATTGACATCGCCCGTTCGGCACCACCTCCTTGTTACATTTGTAAAGGGACGGGCTTTTATAACTCTGATGGCGGCTTTTGATTGTGTGGCTTAGATATAGTACGGCGGTTGCAACTTCGGAGTTGTATGTACTGTACATTCATTCATTGGCAATCCTACGCGTCTACCAGTTCTTCCTGTGTGTAGGGCACTGGTAGCCATTTGGTTCCTTGAACAGATACAGTTGATGATATTCTTCAGCGTCATACCATGGCCCAGCTTCTTCAATTTGCGTCACGATGGTTTGGCGTTTGAAATGCTCCTCTTGCACCTTCCGCGTGATCTCCTCTGCTATTGTCCTCTGTTCTGGTGAATGAGTGAAGATGGCGGAACGGTACTCTGCTTGCCAATCAGCACTTTCCACATGACACCGAGAAAATGATCGTACGAGTACCCATATCCCCGCCCTGTCTGTTCACCGTCGTTGGGTCGTGGGTGCGGTAGAAGAACTCTGGCAGCAGATCAGACTATGCGACAAGGAACTGGGCGAATCAA
The DNA here is from genome assembly GCA_002995095.1 of Rhizopogon sp. AM-2018a. NCBI lineage: Eukaryota > Fungi > Basidiomycota > Agaricomycetes > Boletales > Rhizopogonaceae > Rhizopogon > Rhizopogon sp. AM-2018a. Next base: position 17,584 of record PVYJ01005634.1, on the reverse strand, counting down.
CTCACCGACGAGCTCCCCATACTGGATTATGGAAGGATCAAAATCGATTTTCAGGGCCTCAGCATGGTTGGTTGTCCCATCGCACACTTCTCTGTATGTCGGGTTCTGAGCGCTCTCCTTACCGCCGGTGTATCCGACGCTTGTCTTGAGGATGCCCTTGTTCTGCGCAGGCGGATATTCTTTCAGGAATATGTGTTCGACACCCCAAAAACAACCTCCAGCGAATGTAGCAGTCTCGCTTCGAACATGAGCAGCTACATCGTGAAGACTAGCAGGTGGGTCTACATATAGAATGAACAGCACTTGCCTACAGATAATGGAGCGCGATAGTGAGACGGATCAACTGCGTGAGACATTGCAGGCGTTACGAAGGAAAACAAAGCGGTGCGGATGTGGTTGAGGCGACTAAGCATCTACTCGGTCAAGTTGGAGGAAGTGTGAGGCTTTCAAGGGTTCTTGTAGTAGTCCCAACTTCAAATATTGCGTGGGTCTTCCCCACTTGTCCCTCACTATGACACGATCTTGAGTCACATGATATGAGAAGATCAAATTAGACCTTTGGACTCCGGGAGTTAACAACACAACAATTTTTTGGTCTTCAGTGACAAATGCTTCTGTCTTCGGATTTGCAGCTGCCACATTCATCCGACGATCTTCATGTCTTTCTCGGGTCGTCAGACCCACATGGCCGCTCCAACCCGAGTGCTGGCATAAGTGCAGGGAACGCACGTCATAGACAGGTTGTCGCACATTGCAGTATGAACCATAACACGGTAAGTAACGGATCGGTGATCAAGCCCGCTTCGTATGAGAGAGCCTTTACCGAACTTCGATAGTGAACGTCATAAGCAAGGCCATAGTATTACATAGTATTACATAGTATTACATAGTATCATGTGTCCACTCAATAACATCTATCCACAATAAACACCACCAGGGCACCCGACGGATGTCCCGTAGGTTGCACCAGCAATGCCTGAGATTGTGAAAATCGCATTCACAATACCACCGAGACCTTCTCCTGCAATAAAACCCGCAGCAATAGCAAAGCAATACATCTGATAGTTGTTAAAGAACCTGCATGACGCGTCAGGAGGAGCCTAATGAGCAGTGGATAAATGAAAGTGTCATTAGACGCACATTCTTCTCCAGAAAAACGCCAGAGTCGAGCCAAAAAACATCGCCAGAGGATATGTGCAGATGTCTGGTCAAAGTGAGCAGGATGAGCTTTTCGATCTCAGATATAGATCGCTTACTCATGATGAAACCAATTCCAATAGCATTAAAGTTGCTTTATTTTCGTGTCAGATGAATCAGAGACATAACGGCGGATTACTCACGGTATGAAGTCGTGGTATTTTGGAGGTACTATAGTATACTTGGCTACGACGGAGAGGACAGCTGCTAGTCCAAGTGCAATGGAGGTATACCCAGAAGACGGTGGGATGGGCAGTGTGCTCGAAGAGACAGCAACGGCCACCGCACGCCATGACTGCACGTCAGGTGTGGGGAAAGCGCATGTCGTGTGGCTCAAGTCGTTGATACATGGATAAGCAGTGGAAAACACGACATAGAGACCAGCTGATATGAAAATTGATACCACAGCTCCCCAGAGCTGAGCAATGAAGACAGCCCATGGAGACGCTCGGAGGAGGTGTGTAGTCTTGAGATCCCCAATCATGTGCGCAGCTAATCACAGCATCAACGGATATTCTTTCTCTTCGAAAGAAAATCTCACATACCTTGTTGCGCAGAACCTGAGCGATTAACGTCGTTATAACAGCACGTCATGCCAAACGCCTGATTTTACTTGCCTAGAGTTAACATTCCAGAAAGCAAGTTGAGGAGCTCGCCCCGTTTGACGCTGTAGTTCTGACCCCTTCCTAAACCACCAAAGATGAGCTGTGAAGCATTACCTGCAAGTATTCATCACGTCAGTGCTTCTGAATGAATGAACTGTTCAACAAAGTTCACCGATTGACGTGACAGGATTGATGTTAGTCCGGCCAGCGCTCTCACAGCCGATGAAGCTGAATAGGAAGGAGAACACAATCGCTGCATACCGGGGGATAAGCCTCAGCCTCGCCCTTGAAACATTCTAACATGATGCGAACACACCGAGAAGAGTGACACCAACGTTCTGTCCGAACTGAACACCCATCACGATGCACGTAACGATCGTACTGACGACGAGCAAAGAACCCCAAGCCCAGAACGGGACGCGTTCGTTCTCAGGTACGGGATCAAAGATATCGTCCTTTGCACTCTGTGACTCCTTCGAGAACCGCTGCAGGACATTTCCACATGCAGAGCGCATCGCGGCATACAAGGACCTCCAATTACATCCCACTTCGGCGAAACTTGCGCAGAGAAGCATCAGTGTACCTGGCCAGAGCAGCCAGTATCTCGGAGATGGATGATGGACGGGATCTTGAAGACTCCTGCGCATAGTGAGAATGTTTTATGATGATAACAACAGACGACTTACATGCCCATATAATTCATGTATCCAGGTATTGATGGGTTCGCAATGGTCCCGAAAGCCTGTCATAGGTGGTTCATTAGTACGTCAGGCATGCAATTTTCCGCACGAACCACTCCTTTTGCAACGATTATAGGCCCTAGAATAGCCCAAGCAAAAAAACTCTGCATATCAAAATCCATCAGTGGTAGTACGTTCAGTCATAGCGACACCACATACACCGCCAAGGAAGCTATACGAGGCGTTGATGCCAGTGAGCATCCCTACGCCAATGAACGCGGGGGTCCACTCCCAAACCCATCCCTATCAATTGATAATCAGTATAGCAGCTACAATCGACGATGCACCTACCCAGCTCTCAGCACCGATTGCTGAAGTCCACCCGATTCGATTCAGAGCGTAGAAAATGTGCCAATCCCAAAGCAGTCCCGGAGCATACTCGCTGACCACCCGTAGAATTATAGCGCCGGCGAAGGAATAGATCAGCGCCTTAGTTTTCTTCCTCGCTGTCGCCTCTGCGTTCTTGCCGACGTGCAAAGACTGGATCGTGTACGCAGCAGCCACGCCCGAGGGAAATACGAGCTTCAACTTCAAAATGTAGAACTTCCTCAGCGGCTGAGTAAAGCTCAAACCGAAGAAGGCGCAACAGATGGTGAAAGTGAATAATCTTCCGATGTCGTCTTTTGGATGAAGACTCAACAGTCCAAGCTGATATGCAGCGGGGAACCCCGATGTAAAGAGCAATCCGAGACTTCCTGCTGATGTTGCAGCCGATTGACAAACGTTGTTCTCTTTGGGCCCGAAATAGCCCCCGCCAAGGAAAGTCGGAGCAGTTCTTGAAAGTGGTTTCAAGACTGCGAAGCCTAAGATCGCGCCAAACAACGACGAAGAAAATGTCCATCCCGTCTGCATGAAATGGTGAATGTCTGATTGACGGATCTTAAGATTGACTGACTTTGAGCCCGAGGTAGATATTGCTGGCTGCGACGATACCCCCCAAAATACAGCCGACTAGGACTGATCGAACTGTTAGTTGTTTGTCCTCCACAGGCGCATCCGGAGACTCGGGAAATGGATCATCTGTATTGATGAATTGGACGCGCTCCGACTTCCCTTCTTCAGAGTCACCAGACACACAGGAGGTGATGTCTGTGGTGATGTCGATCTTCTCTTTGTCCGAGTGAGAAAGTACGGACTGTACACGAGTTATTTGGTTCTGGTTGTCTGGATCGACGGTCGTCATCCTTGAAACACAAGGCGGAATCTGAGTTGAAGGAACTATGTTGCTGGTCAAAGAGGTTCGATATATATACATCCTTAACATGCCCCAAGTTGGCTTGACATGAGATGCAAGGTACGAGTTCGTGCTTGGCAGTAAAAAATATTCGCTGATAAGAAGTACGATTGGGATGGCGATCATGGGCTAATCAGCTGACAACAAAAAGACAGATTTTCAGTGACCTGTGGAGTCAAGGTTTTGGCAATCATGTCGGCAGTGGCGTGACAACCGAGTGTTTCTTTAACCTGATCAGCTTACAGTTATATCCTTTCTCAGAAGCACCTAAGGAGTGTGAGGGGTGGTGTATAGAGATAATTCGTACCGAAAGCACGCATTCCCGGTAACGAGTTCCGAAAGAGCTGTCCACTCTAAATTGAGTACCCTCTCTAATACCACACAAGAAGCATGATGTACCTTAAGAGAAGCTTTGAACATGTCAGCACATAATGATCGCGGCATGTATGCGCCAATCTGGATGATCATACTACCAGCGGACTCGGATGCCACGGGATTGATGTGCGCACTCACATGCTTGAAGCTAAATATAAGGAGAGGTATCTCGCCAAGAACTGATATTGGTGTTCCACTACTGTAAACATGTACTTGGCGCACCGTATACATTGCATCCTAGCATTTTCACGATGCCACATGCTGTGGGATATTACATTGAGTACACGGATTGTGAAGTGTCAGTACCTACTGGTTGCGCCCGTTATTTCACGCAAGTAACATGCTGAGTGCTGAGCGCTGGTGAGACTCTGGACCTCTCTGGATCTTGCAAGTGGCCACCTGTGACCTGGTTCCGTAGCTGATTAGTCAGCTTACACGGCCATCCAACGGCCATCCGACAATCGCTTCGAGGTGCTGTGTAATACTCACAAGTGAGTGTGCTGAGTGTAGAGTGGTAGTGAACCATAGTGAGCGCTGATCCCAAATTTCTTCAAACTCCTCGCTACATAGCCTGAGGTTATCAGGTTACAAGGTACTACTGCCGGCCAGTGGCAACGCTCCGTCGTTGGCTACCCGGTCTGCGTGCTCAAACCCCCTCCCATTTAAAGCACACATAAGCATGTAGCGATGATTGCCGTTGCACCCCGAATGTCAATGAATGAAGGGATACCCTTCCCCGCATCAAATTGTAAGAACTCTGAGCGTGCGGCTGACGACTGGAGATGTGGTGAGCTTGAGCAGGACCGAGTTGAAGGAGAGCCCATATCATGATCACCCGCGGAGAACCTGATAATGTCACCAATGTTGTCAGATATATTCGCATTCGTGGTACATAAGAAGCGACGCTTACCTTAGAACGAACGGTCCAACGAAAGGACACAGATGAAGGATCGCTGGGATTGCAATGTTTGTTAGGTCGAGGCGGATATTTATCTATTCACCAGATATAACAAATACTGCAATCAGATGTGTCAACGAGCACTCCACAAAGATCAAGGATATAAGAGCCAATAGGGCTCGAACCAAGTCGAGGACGTAAGTAGAAATCGCCCTCGCGCAGCTTATCGCGGTTCGAAATCGTGATAGTTGACTGAAAGCACTCCTTAACTTAGGATACCGAGGGGAAGTCCGCTTCAGATGCGAACCTAACTGGTGGAGGTGCTAACCTGGTGCACAGAAAGAACTCTTCTTGAGCCAATCTGGTCATTAGTTCACTCCTGGCAAGAAGGTCATGTCGACAGCACGAAGTTTGAGTCCTGGGATTTCTTCTGAGATAGAGTAAGAACTGGTTTACGTACTCGCAATGAAGTATTTAGAATCTTGCCCTTGTGGTTTTCCATGTTTCTCTCTCCTTTCGTTTCGTACTACATGGATCTATCAGGCGTTACATACCTAACCTTCTGACTGAAAAGTTCCTTGTACAGAGTTCTCTGGCTGCAGTTGGTGATTAGTCGTGAAAAGATATACCCGTGCCTCGTTGCTTACTTGTGTCATTGTGGTCACCGAAATATCGCGCCATGCTCCATGAGGCACCCTCAAAGGTCGCCTACACAACCGCCTTCTACGAAGACTACCTGCCCTGTCACATGACCGGAGACCCCTGATGAAGACAGTACCGCAATCTGGTTTGCGATATCAAGAGGCGTCGGCAGTTTCTTTAGCGGAGTGCTGCAGAAGAAAATAAGCCACCTTATACATCAAGGCGAAGGGAATGGAGAACGGTGCTTGTTTTCGTTATTGTATCGCGAGGTTCAAAGACATCGAGAGGACAAGTGACTGGAGAGGAGAATGACTCACGCGGCTAATGCAGGTCCAGCGACGCCTGGATCATTCAGAGCCTCTTGTACCATCGGTGTTGCAACCCATCCAGGAGCAATACAGTTCACCCGTCCCCTCGGGGCGATCCTCACAATCTCGCTCTTGAGCGTCATCGTCATGCCATACATCATTGCTGTTCCTTTCTCTCAGCATGCTGCTCGAGGTAAATTCAACGTACACACCACTCTTGCTGATAGCATAATCGCCGTACTTTCCCGCGTGCTCCCGATGAGCACAATAGCTGCCTTGTCTTTCACGTTGTCCAATGCCGCACGTAAGTGGCGCAGGTACTCGCGACAGACGAGGAAGCTTGACGTGAGGTTTGCGCTGATCATGCGGTCCCACTGATGGGTGGTCATGTCAACGATAGGCACGTCCTCGGGCGGCCAGATGCTGTGATTAACCACGACTACTGCCACAGGGCCGAAAGGCGAGCCAGAGTGTTTCGAACATGTCTTTCACAGCAGATTCAGACGAGAGGTCTGCTTGAACGGATTGGAGTGTTGGAAAGTAATCTCGAAGATTCTGGATGGGTTTGGAGTTGGAGTTATAATGGGCGGTTACATCTGCACCGATTGCTAGAAAGCAAAGTGAAGTGTCAGTGGCACTTTTGGAGCAGCGGAGGAGATGGGAATACATAGGAAGAGTTTGGCGGTTTCAATGCTGATGCCCCCGCTGGTACCTGGTTAGTATGTTGTATGATGCAATCAATTATTCGAGCAATGGTTCTGCAGGGAATCACGTCGCGCACCTGTGACAAGGACATGTACATTTTTCAGTCCTAGATCCATCACCGTAACGATTGTCTAACTAACTCGGGGAGATCTGATATAACCACTACGTATGGTGTGCAGCCTGAGTTGTCAAACGTGCTTGTACTGATTGATTCCTAGGGTGGCGATGTAGACCTAGAAGCTTTTTTGTTTATATAAACGATGGCAACTTCAAGTTGAACTTGAATGGTTAAGTGAGAACTTAGTCTCCCGGAAGCAGACCCTGTTTCTTCGGTATGAGGAGTGAGAACTCGGAGAAGGTCATGGTAACTCAGGTGACTTAGGCCGCCGACCTTATGATAGACCTTCAGACTGATACAAGCGACTATAATATTTGAACGAGCGTGATCAGTGGCGGCAACGTTCGGGTTCGCCCGGACCATCCAGTCTAAAGGAACGACTATATTAAGTTATTCTAGTGACTTGGTCTGCCTACTGGAGACTAGCCTTCATCATCGACCGTCCATCACTCAATCATCGCCCCATTCAACGTCCCACCAGCATCACCTGCCAGCTATTCTGTGAACTCCAATTTCCCAGCTCTGGTCTCCTAGGCTACATATAAGTCGAAGGAAGACAGTCGAAGTTCCTTCGATGTCATCGAGATGAATCTCCAAAAGTCTTGCTGGATCGAGCACGGCAAAGCTTCTGGAGATTCTTCAATGTTGTCCAACTGCTTCTGCTGCACCAATCTGTCATTTGGACACTGTCTCGCTTGGGGCAGAGGATATAAGGCCTAGGCACTCAGAGAGCGCCTTACGGTACTTGATGGTGAAAGATACTTGTTTAGAATGGGCGGGCCTTCTCAGTTTTCTCTACGGCGGGCTGGACGTTTCGCTGTAGGCGGGGTTTCGATGGTCGCATCTTCGAATAAAAGGTGGAAGTCATGCGGGTCGATAAATACAATCATGTAAGAAAAATGTCTCAGCGTATGTTTCTTATACCCCATCACTTACTATCACGCTGACGGATCCCAGCCCATGCTTATTATGCTGCCATTGGTCAGAAATATAATTTCCCGAAGGATCCTTCATAGTCCTTTGGCGTGAGTAGCTCAATAGGCAAAATATCATGTCCGACTGGGTCCACTACATGACGCCTATCCGCAATATACCCCACCAGGGCACCCGACAGATGTCCCGTATGTTGCACCAGATACGCCCGAAATCGTGAAAATCGCATTCACGATACCACCGAGACCTTCTCCTGCAATAAACCCCGCGGCGACAGCAAAACAATACATCTGGTAGTTGTTAAAGAA
>PVYJ01005618.1:0-15005 GCA_002995095.1 Rhizopogon sp. AM-2018a | reverse complement strand
TCATTTAGGTAGTAATAAGGCATTTTTCCAGTAAGAACCTAAAAGCGGAATCAATGATCATTGTCCAAGTCAAAAAATTGCCCAGATATACTTGTAGCATAATGCCACCAAATGAATAGATGTCGCTGTGTTTGCTTGGTCGTACTGGAAGTTCATCCTCTGAATCTCCAATCCGTTCGGGAGCCAACCATATATAATTTCCGTGAAATGCCGAAGTCCAGAGTGCTGCTGAAGTAGACAAGACCTCCGAGTACACGAGAGAGAGGCCAAAGTCGGCGAGGCAAGCAGTACCATCACCATGGATGAGTACGTTTGGCTACAATTGACATCTGATTGAACCCAACACTACTGTCGAGAGAGATGGCACTTACCCCAGTTAAGTCACCATGGATGACATTTCTGGAGTGAACTACCAGTAGAAGCGTAAGTTATAGCAAGATTAAGGTCACTGACTTTAATACTTACGGTATTGTAAACCAGCCGTGATATCAATGAGCTGGGATAGCCGTCAGTCTGTTGATTGAATCTCTCACAAAGGAGGGTTTACAATTTGGAATCGTCTGATGACAGGGAGTGTCACATCCTCTCGCTTCAAATAAGTCGTCAAGTTTCCATTCTCTGCCCACGGGCAGACGATCGCCACAAGCGGGCCAAAACCACTTGTGTAACCAAAGACAGGCAGAATATTTTTATGCTGAAGGCTTGCACATATTCTTAGTTCACGTTGTATTCGCTGCGAATATCAACCTTCAGCATAATTAGCATTGAAGATCAAGACACTCACATTGATCTTTTTCTCCATTCCTTTACCATGATCAGAAGCGTACACGATTAAAGCTTTCACTGCGACCTGCGAAATTTTAACTTTGCCAAAATGCATTGCCAAAAAAATGCAAACGAACATCGGTCGGTCCCTGATCCGTTTGATAGATACCTCTCCATACCTCTCCAAACCCACCACGGGTAACAGCATAGTCTCCTACCTTGGTGATTAATGTTGTGAGGTCTTGGAGCATCGCTCCAGGAGGGACTAACGAATGAGACTAGAAATGACCGATTTTAGCTATCATAAATAGGGCATGGAAACACTCACATCCGATTCTACTTGTGGGAATCTTACATGGACAAATTCAATATCCCCAACACTGTCGTTGTCGTTGTCACCCACTCGGCTCCTTTCTGCTGCAAGTTTGGACTCCGGTGATGTTGCAGGCACCTGTAGGCTGCGATGAGGAGCATATCGATAAATCAAAGGGTAACATCCCACATCATGTATTGCATACGCACAAGAGCGGTTAGAGCATTTGTAACTACGACCCTGCGTATATGGATATCAATGATTCACAGTTACAGCGAGAAGGAGCACTTACTTCTGCAGGAGGCGTCGGCAACGTAGCGTCCCCGCCTCCATTGGCAAGCAATGCATTGGGAATGAGGGGGGCCGAATGCTAGCGCGTTTCAGAGTTGGTCACTTTTGGCTCCATGCCAGGTGAACACACAGCTTACTCACTTCCTGGAAGCGAGAAGGGGAAAAGAGCATTCAGTAAAAGGTTCCGCACCGAACGCACAGTCACTATCCACTCACTTTCTGGAGGTAAGAAGGTGAGACAAACTGTCAGTGATGGCGGCCCTAGTATCGGGCACAAGGTCCACTTACTTCCTGAAGGCGAGAAGCGGGCGGCACCTCTTGCCGCTTTCATTCATCTCTAGTAAGAACATTGAAAGCGTGCACAGCAAACTGAGGCTTACCCTTAACCGTTGTGAGATCTTTGCTGGAGCCTCGCTGACAGACCGGCTATCATTCCCTCCAGCATCGCCTTTCCCTCCAGCAGTGTCCTTGTCTCTAGCAGTATCCTTCCTGTCACCACGACGGAAAAAGTTTTCGTATGGATCATCGCGCTCCTCATTGACTTCATCGGACCCTGATCGCCCATGAGGGTTCGTGGAGTCAATCTATGACGGACCTATAATCAAGCAAGGCAGGCAGCCGAATGTGGGGGTACTGACGTCAGGGGACGAAGGTGATTGGGACAGCGTTCGAGTGTCCTGCATAGCTGTCAGCGGTCAGTCAGTAATGGGTTTCAAGCCGAGCTCACAGTTGACTCACAGGAAGGAGGGGGAGGGGAGAGACAAGCAGTGAGTAAAAGGTTTCATGTTAAGGTTACAGTTTTACTCACTTCCTGGAGGTGCAAAAGGAGAAGAGCAGTCAGTAATGGGTTTTACACCGAGCTCACAGTTGACTCACTGTCTGAAGGTGAGGCAGAATGAACGGCCATCAGTACGTTCCGCAGGGGGGTAGCAGAGAAGTCAATAAAGGGTGCACATAGGTCATAGCTCACTCACTTTCTGGAAGTGAGAAAGAGAAGTCAGTAAAACATTGCACACTTGCATGAGAAAACACGAGTTACCTGGAAGGAGCACTGGGATGGATCCTTGCGCTCCTCTTCATCGACTTCATCACTCCCTGATTGTCCATGAGAGTAAGACTCATTCAACGGTACTTCCTGAAGGAACTTTAGTACATCGTCCACTGATGGACGAACTTTGCTGTCGGGTGACCAGCACCGCCGCATGAAATCTAGGTGAGTGGGTTGGATCTGGAGCGAGGTATTGATGGGTTCCACGCATTTGAACTTTGCAGAAACAACGTTTACACCGTTCTTAAGCCACCAATAGGGCTGTTTCCCATATAGGACCTGGATGTAGCGCATGTTAGTATCACTTACTGATAACAAGCCAACGAGAGACAGTACCTGAAGCATGATACCGCCTAGAGCGTATATATCGCTAGATTTGGTTTCGAATTGTATAGTCGGATCCTCCTGGACAATGATGAGCTCTGGAGCGGCATAGCGAACTACACCAGTATAGTAGGAAAATATCGGGTTTGATTGCATGACGATGTTCGAGATACGGAAACCTGCAAGGCGGGGCGATCCATCGGCGGCAATCAGGACCGTGGCCTGCAACTATGTTCAGAGGGTCACCGATGAATAGTATGTGTAAACTTACCCCGTTGATGTTATTGTGTATCACATTTTTGTCGTGTACTGTTCAAATTATGGGTCATCAGTTATGTTGGTCGCTAACAGAGTCGATTCGTTACTCACGATACTTGAGCCCTTCAGTTATTTGTTTAAGCTATTGCGAACATGGTAAACTCTTGCAATAAGCTTCACAATAAGACTCACAGTGCGAAGTCTATCTATCATCGTGAGGGTCATATCCGCGCGATTAAGGTAGGAGTTCAAATTCCCATTTGACATCCATGGGGAAACTAATGCACGAAATGGACCGAAGCCTTCTACTGTGCCGTAGAAGGGCAATACATATTGATGCTTTAACATGGCCCAAATATGGATCTCGCGATCAATGCTCTGCGTTTTAACAAAGAATGAAGTTCAGGAATATGGCAGGTTCAGACCATGCCGACATGCCTTGTTGATTTGGATAACTTCAGTTTTGCTCAGATCTCCGAACCGACGGGCTTTGACCGCGACCTGAAGCCAGAGTAAGGACATAGAAAGAACGCGAGTGTATGATATACCTCATCGGAACCTGTATCGCATATCCGTGTACACTTGTAAACATCTCCAAGAGCACCTGAGGTGGTTGGGTAGTTGCTTTGCCTGATGATAGTGCTCGCTTCGATGCAGAGAGAACTACAGAGTCTGGTGTTATGAAGGTCTGACCCTGATATAAAGAAGTAACTTACGAATCCTCTGTTCCAGAAGTAGGGCAGTGTCCCTGGTCATTTGGTGTCTGTCGCTTAGAGTTAGATGGGTTGACGACTTGACGGATGAGGCGGAACATGTTGATACTAGGAAGGGCCATAATGGGGATACTTAGCCTCTATGTCTCGTTGCTTACTAGATGCCATTCAAGAGGAGTGCGAAAACGAAGCTCCTGATGTACACCTTTGAAACACTTCGTTCGGCAGAAACCTTGTTTACGACCTTGTTGTATCCACGTGCAACTGCCAGGACAATTCATAATCAGATCGGTGAAATCAACTGATCCCGCTATCCAGTTGACCGTTACAGCGTGGTCTACGCGTGGGCTGGTAGCTAGAGGGCACGTGTACAATACATCGTGTTTGCCGCTCTACGGAACGCAACGCGCACGTCATGAACTTCCGGTGAAGCCCTAGTTCATCGCTCCCTCCATGATCCATTGCTCTAGACAATAATGCTTCTCAAGGAGTTATCACATCACATGTGGCTTCGCGGAGGGGAGGGCGAGATGTCCAGCATTAGCGCGGGTGCCTCGTGAATTGTGGATGGCAAGAACTAACTCCAAGACGCCCAAGAGATTATCTCAGAGGACGATGAGGCGAGGCGAAACGCAAGGGGACAACTACAACAGCTGTCAAACAGATGTCGTTAGAGTCTACGAGAAAACATGTACGTAGGGTTTTTGGCATCGATTCAAAGATCATCGAATGTATTGGCCGATCAACCACTGGTCTGCTGATATTGAAAAGAGCAAGTTATCACTAGCGGAGATCTGCAGGTCAAGTATCACCCATGAGACCCAAGGTTCAGGTGAGCATGGATCGTCGAAATTCGCTCTCGTATGATATTGAACGCATAGCCATTCCTCCGTCTCACAGGCAAGGTTTCTCCCCTCTCTTTGAACAACACAGGACCGGATAATCGGACCTTACAAAATATCCACATCCAGAAAAAAAAGAATTAAAACACATGGACGAAAACATGCTGTGCTTCTCAATGTTGCCGTGCTAGAAGGCTTGGGGATAGTTAACCTGAGCGTCAATAAAATTACAAGAACGTGGTACACAATGCGATGAAAACAGTAGAAATGAAATCAAGAAAGCATGTACTTGAAGCTTAGCCCAACATAAATATCCAGCCGACATTCTCTAGTCATTAATCATCCTCATAGCGTCCACAAGGGTAACATATCCTGGCAAGGAACTTATTTCAGCCGCCTGGGATGAATCTTCTATGTTACGTTCCCGCTTCACTCCAATCATTCTCTATTGTGTCCATCGCTAGTAAGGACATTGAAAGTGTGCACAGCAAACTGAAGCTTACCCGGAACCCACGTGCAGCACGTATCTCGACGACTTCAGAAGAGGAGTCACGTACGATATTTGCTGGAGCCTTGCTGATGGACAGGATATCCTTCCCTTCAGCAGTATCCTTCCTTCCGGCACAACGTGCGAAGAAACCGCGATTGTTGAATCTCTGTAATCGCATGGATCCGTTTATTGGCATGCGGAACACATTCAAGAAGCGGCGCCTGTGGGAGGGATCAGATAATGATGAAAAATAGGACTGGGAAGAACTATGGATGGGGATTATCAGTACTAGTGCCCTTCCCTCCAACACGGCGTGTGAAGAAATGGCGGTTGAGGTGTTCTTGCAATCGCTTGGACATGTTTACTAGGCGGAGTACTGTCCAGCAACGGCGCCTGTGGGAGGGGTCGGGTGATGATGAAAGATTTGGTTTGGGAGACTACGAATGCTGATTATTATAATGCTCTTTGTATGACAAAAGAGCCTTGGTATGGATTATTGCGCTCCTCCTCATTGACTTCATCAAACACTGATTGACCATGAGGGCTCGTGGCGTCAATCTACGACACACCTGTGAGCAGGTGAGACGGGCAGAGTGGGGTTTACGCCGAGATCACAGTTAACTCACTGTCTGAAGGCAAGGCAGAACGAATGGCCATCAGTACATTCCGCAGAGGGTTAGCAGAGAAGCCAATGATCAGTGCACATAAGTCATAGATCACTCACTTTCTGGAGGTGAGAAAGAGAAGTCAGTAAAATATTGTACACTTTGCATGAGAAAACACAAGTTACCTCGAAGGAGCACTGGGATGGATCATTGCGCTCCTCCCATTGACTTCATCATTCCCTGATTGTCCATGAGGGTTCGTGGCGTCAACCGATGATGATCTTATGAGCAAGCAAGACAGGCAGTTAAATGTGAGAGTACTGACATCAGTGCGCAAATATGACGGGGACGCCATTCGAGTGTCCTGCATAGTTTGTCCAAGTAACCCTGAACAGTCAGTAATGGGTTTCAAGCCGAGTTCACAGTTGACTCATAAGCAAGAGGCGAGGGGGGAAGACAAGCAGTAAACATTATTTAATGTTGAGGCAACAGTTTACTCACCTCCTAAGAAGTCAACAATTGGTTTCACGCCGGGTTCGCAGTTGAAACTTGACTCACCTTCTGAAGGCATAGAAGGTCGGTTTGTCGGCAACTGATTCTCACCATGGTGAAAATTCGCTCACTCTCTAGAGGCGAGAAGGAAGACGAGCAGTCAGTAAAGGTTTTACACTGAGCTCACAGTTGACTCACGGCCTGAGACAAATAAGGGGAGACAAGCAGTTAGCACTGAATTTCACACCGAGCATACAGCCTCACTGGCACAGGCTACGACACGAGGAGACAAGCCGTCAGCAATCGTGTTCTCACCATACTGAATGTTGATTATCATTTACTTTCTAGAAGCGAGAAGAGAAGCACAAGGGCAGAGAGTAATTAGCAAAGGTATCACACCGAGCTCATAATCCACTCACCACCTGGAAGGAAGAAGGAGAGAAGAGCTGTCGGAAAAGGTATCATACCGAGTTCACAATTCACTCACGGCATTTGGAAGGAAAACAAGTGGTCGCGCGATTGGTTTCGTCCCGAGGTCCCACTCACGTACTGTACGCCAAGAAAAAGAGACAAGCGGTTTAGACGAGTTTCGTACAGAGATCACAGTTCACTCACTCTCTGGAGGCGAGAGAGAGAGATGGGCGGTCATGGTTAGTTTTCGGGTTCTTCACTCACTCTCTGGAGACGAGAAGGGGAGACGAGCGGTCATGAATAGGTCTTGAAATCACAGCTCACTCACAAGCTGAAGGGATGGAGTGGTGAGGTCGGATGGATTTAGCACTCAATTCAAGATTCACTTACTCTGGAGGCGAGAAGAAAGAGACTCTCGATTAGCAATGGATTGATCGCAGGGCTCAAAGTTACTCACTTGCTGCAGGTGAGAGGCGGACCTATGAGTTACCTGAGACAATTTTCACTCACGGCCTGGAGAAGAGAGGACGAAGATGGTAATCAGAGGTACTTTCCATGGCAAGCTCATACAGGAACTATATGTAGTGCTCACCATAAATACTAAAATTCAGTAATAATCCACGGGGCTTTCTGAATGAACGGCCCGAGGCTGGGACAAGGCCAACAGGGAGGGTAAGGAGAGAAGGAGTAAAATAGAATGCCTTTACAGTACTTTCGGATTGTCCAGTTATTTTGGACTTGCTGTATCTTGTGACGGTTCCACCGTGAACTTCAACTATTGTCAATGTCGTGAATAAAAAAACGCTGCCGGATCAGCGACGTTTGACATATCAAACCAGTGATCATCAAGTTCAAAGTCACCTGTAGTGCCAAACAAACACATACCACGTCTGAAGCTTAGTTCGGTGGGCTGAGATTGCGAGCTATTTGACTACCCTGTTATTCAAGAGGCACCCACGAAGCAAAGGTTATCTCAGGCACAAGTTTACATAAATTCTCGCACGCTTTCGTAATCGAATGTGTCCCACGTCCAGCTGAGCGGCAAGCAATTTTCATTCGCTCCATCGTTCTATAGAGGGGTGTATGATGAAGTGATAAATCTATCACTTCACCATACACCCCGCTCACCTGTCTTTCAGTTTTATTCACTGGAAGATACCCATACATACATACCCATCGACTTGGTAAACCACTTCAACTCCGAGTCAATGCGTATAATGGTCATCCAACAGCCCGCCTGTCGGGTTTTTCCCGCCCACCCAGCGCCAACAAAACAACACGCAGCGTGTATGAGCTTTGGGCAAAGGTCATGAAGTCCCGGGCCGAGTCCTGGATGAAGGAATTCTCACGGGGTGTAGTTTTCCTTCAGGTCATTCTATTGTCTTACGCGGCCACCGCGAGACTCATTAGAGTGCAACTCGGAGAAGAGTATCGCGTGAGTGCACCGTTCACAGGATGGAAGCTTGCAGTCCTGGAAATGAAGTCTTACCATTCAAAAAAAAGATCGAGACGAGGTCTACTCACATGCTTCAGGTCTGTCAAGTTACAGTGACGCGCTTAGGTGAAGATCGGAAGACTGAGGAGCAGAATTTGTGCGATTAATGTTGTGATGTCGCATTTGCTATCTACGAAGCAAAATGCCAGTTACATTTTACATTTCTTATGTTTCAAACTTGGGGATGGGCAGATAATATGAGTGTCGCCAACGTTACAAGAAAGTACACAACATGAGGAAAACGGTATGAATGAAACCAAGGAAATAGGTACTTGAAGCTTAGCCCACATAACTATCCAGCCGACATCCTCTAGTAGGCTACTAATCATCCTCATAGCGTCCACAAGGGTAGCATATCTTGACGAGGAATTTGTTCCAGCCGCCTTGGATACTGGAGTCGCTGGAGTCCGAAGATGAGTCTTCTGTTGTGCGCCGCCGCCTCCATGCAACATATCTCTGTTGTTTTCATATTTAGTAAGAACATTGAAAGTGTGCACAGTAAACTGAAGCTTACCCGGAACCCACGTGCAGCACATACCTCGACGACTTCAGAAGAGGGACCACGCGCGATCTTTGCTGGAGCCTCGCTGACGGACGGGGTATCGTTCCTTCCAGTAGTGTCTTCCCCTCCAGCAGTGTCTTTCTCTCTAACAATATCCTTCTCTCTAGCAATATCCTTCTCTCTAGCAGCATCCTTCCCGCCATCACGACGTGCGAATAAATTGCGGTTGAGGCGTCCTTGCAATCGCATGGACATGTTTACTGGTGGGCGGAGTACTTTCCAGAAGCGGCGCCTGGGGGAGGAATCAGATGATGATGAAAGATTCGACTGGGAAGACTACGAATGATGGTGATTAACACTAGTGCCTTTCGCATGACAAAAACGAGTTACCTGGAAAAAGTTTTCGTATGGATCATTGTGCTCTTCATTGAATTCATCAAACCCTGATCGCCCATGAGGGTTCGTGGCGTCAATCTATGATGAATCTATGAGCAAGGAGGGTAAGCAGCTGAATGCGAGAGCGCTGACATCAAAGGACGAGGGTGATTCAGACATCATTGGAGTGTCCTGCATAGCTGTCGGAGTCAGTCAACAAAGGGTCTCTAGCCGAACTCATGGTTGACTCACAGGCAGGATGTAAGAGGGGAATACGAGCTATGAGCAAAGTGTTTTATGCAAATGTTACAGTTCACTCACTTCCTGGAGTTGGAGAAGGACAAGAGCAGTCAGTAATATGTTTTACGCTGGGCTCACTGACTCACTGTCTGAAGGCGAGTTAGAACGAACAACCATCATCATGTTTCGCACATAGGGAGCAGTTCACTCACTTCCTGGAGTAGTTCACTCACTCCCTGGAGAAGTGGAGGAGAGAAGTTAATAATAAGTGTACATGACTCATGGTTGACTCACGTTCTGGAGGCGAGAAAAGGAATAAGAAGTCAGTAAAACATTTCATACTTTGCATGACAAAGCCCAAGTTACCTGGAAGTACTCGTATTCATAATTGATCTCCTCCTCATCGTCTTCATCAGTCCCTGATCGTCCATGAGGGTTCGTGGCGTCAACCTATGATGGCCTGTAATCAAGCAACGCAGGCAGCTGAATGTGAAAGTACTGACGTCAGGGGACGAAGGTGATTGGGTCAGTGTTCGAGTGTCCTGAATAGCTGTCGGTGTCAGTCAGTCATGGGTTTCAAGCCGAGCTCACAGTTAACTCACAGGAAGGAAGGGGGAGGGGGAGACAAGCGGTGAGCAAAAGGTTTCATGCTGAGGTCATAGTTCACTCACTCTCCGAAGGGGAAGCTGATCAAATGGTCATCAATAGGTTCCACACAGGGATCGCAGTTCACTCACTTTCTGAAAGCGAGGTAGGTCAGACGGTCATCAGTAGGTTGCACACAGGGACCACAGTTCACTCACTCTCAACAGGGACCACAGCTCACTCACTCTCAGAAGGCGATACTGGTAGTCTGGTCATCAGAATGTTTCACACAGGGACCGCAGTTCACTCACTCTCTGAAGGCGAGGCAAGTCGACTGGTCATCAGTCTGTTTCGCACAGAGACCGCAGTTCACCCACTTCCTGAAAGCGAGGCAGGTCGGACAGTCATCAGTAGGTTTCACACAGGGAAACAGTTCACTCACTCTCTGAAGGCAAAGCAAGTCGACCAGTCATCAGTAGGTTTCAGACAGGGACCACAGCTCACTCACTTCCTGAAGGCGAGATAGGTTACACGGTCATCACTAGGTTTCACACAGGGGCCACAGTTCACTCACTCTCTGAAGGCAAGTCAAGTCGACCGGTCATCATTAGGTTTCGCACAGGGACCGCAATTCACTCACTTCCTGAGGGAAAGACTGGTCGAATGATCATCAGAAGATTTCACATAGAGACCACGGTTCACTCACCATCTGAAGGCGAGACAAGTCGACCGGTCATCAGTAGGATTCACACAGGGACCGCCGTTCACTCACTCCCTGAAAGGGAGGCAGGTCGGACGGTCCTCAGTAGGTTTCACATTGGGACCACAGTTGACTCACTTCCTGAAAGCGAGGCAGGTCGGACGATCATTAGTAGGTTTCATACAGAGACCACAGTTCACTCACTATCTGAAGGCGAGGCAAGTCGACTGGTCATCTGTGGGTTTCATGCATGGACCGTGGTTCACTCACTTCCTGAAAGCCAAGCAGGTCGGACGGTCATCAGCAGGTTTCACACAGCGACCGCAGTTCGCTCACTTGCTGAAAGCGAGGCAGGTCGGACGATCATTAGTAGGTTTCACACAGGGACCATGGTTGACTCACCATCTGACGGCCAGACAAGTCGACCGTTCATCACTAGGTTTCACACAGGGACCACAGTTCACTCACTTCCTGAAAGCGAGGCAGGTCGAATGTTCATCAGTAGGTTTCACACAGGGACTACAGTTCACTCACCGCCTGAAGGTCAGGCAAGTCGACCAGTCATCACTAGGTTTTACACAGGGACTGCAATTCACTTACTTCCTGAAAGTGGGGCCGGCCGGATGGTCATCAGCAGGTTTATACAGGGACCAAGTTCACTCACTATCTAAAGGGGAGGCAAGTCGACCGGTCATCAGCATGTTTCACACAGGGACCACAGTTCACTCACTTCCTGAAAGCGAGGGAGGTCGGACAATCATCAGCTTGTTTCGTACAGGGACTGCAGTTCACCCACTTCCTGAAAGCGAGGCAGGTCGGACAGTCATCAGTATGTTTCACACAGGGACCGTAATTCACTCACTCTCTGAAGGCGTGGCCAGTCGAACGGTCATCAGTAGGTTTTCCACAGGGACCACAGTTCACTCACGGTCACAGGGGGAGGCTGGTCGAATGGTCATCAAAGGTTTTCACTGAGTCGACTGTTCACTCACGGCCTTGCGGCGAGTAGAGGAGACGAGCAATTAGCAAAAGGAATCACACCGAGCTCATGATCCACTCACGGCCTGGAGGGGAGAAGGGGAGGAGACCAGTCAACAATCTAATGTTTCTCATGGATATCACAGTTCACTCACATACTGAAGTTAAGAGGAGTCAAGCGGTCAGAAAAGGTTCGCATCGAGGACGTCGTTCACTTACTGCCTGCAGGCGTATGGGAAAACAAACGGTCAGGCGATAGGTTTGCCACAGAATGCAGTTCACTTACGTCCTGTAAGCGGATGAGTAGCCATTAATGAGTGTCGCACAGAGGTCACAGTTCACTTACCCTCTGGAGGTAAGAATGGGATATGATTAATCGTGAGTTTTGCATCAGAGCAAATGTTCACTCACTTTCTGCAGGCGAGAAGAAGAGACGAGCGGTCAGCAACGGATCCCTAACCGTGCTGAATGGTGACTCACAACCTGGCGACGGGAAGGGGAGACTCTCGGTCATCAATACATCGCTCACAGAGCTCAAAGTGCTCTCACCCACTGGAGGTGAGAGGTAGACCACCAGTCAGCCATGAATTTCCCACCGAACTCGATATATAACACCCACCGTGCCGCCCATGACTATTAAACTTCAAATGTAATCCTCGGGGCGTTCTGAATCGCCGTGCTGGGGATATGAAACAAGCAGACGAGAGATGGAAGAGGATGTGTGACGTGGGAGGTCTTTATATCCACTGTCATTTGCGTTATTATGCATATGACTTGCTGTACCCACGCTGTTTTTGACAACAGCAAACATTTATTAGCATCATTATTCCATGGAACTACCACAGCCCTCCCGATGAGATAGGACATAGTAAGCCGTTTCACGCAGCGCTACGGATCTGTCAAACTTGTGAATGGAATTTGACGTTCAAATCAATGGAAATCAAAACGGATCCTGTTATCCAGTTGGTCACTGCAGCGTGATCGAGGTGCGTGGGCCTAGGGGCTACAAAGTACCTGTGCATAATATGAAACACATCGCCCATGCCTCTCACTGATTTAAAAGCAAGGCCGAGTACTGCCGCCTTCAACAACGACCTCAACTTCTGCTCTACGAAGAATTAATCACCTATGGCTTCTGCTTCGGGTTTGAGGACGCGATATACCGCCAACGTTCGAGCAGGTGCCTCTTAGACGACAAACTTCAACTATTTAAACCTAGCGTTAAAGAGTCACGACGCGCTTGTATGGCTCCTGAATTTGCGACCGTGGAGAAAGACCGTGACATTCCTCTGCAGATCGTATAGTGACCGTGACGGTATGCACGGGTGTTGTGTCCTAACGCGGAAGAAGTCAACAGTTACGCAGATATAGAACGCACGATTATCCTAGGCTACATCACAGGAAAGAAGATTGGCGTGTCAGGCTCCAGCGTGCACCATCTGTAGTGCCCAACAAATATATGTTATTTCGTCTCAAGCTTAATAGTTCGGCGTTGCACCTGCGGGGGCTATCTGACTATCCTGCTATTAATGTATGTCGATCAAGGCATTATCAAGCTTCAAAATCTGGAGGCAATGTACAAGGCATTTACCTAGTAAAGTATGAAGCTGTGTTCTGACCTGTCAATTAGTCCGAATTTAAAGTACCCATGCGGACGTAGTAGTCTGAATCGGCAGTACTGATATGTAAGCTTGAGAACTGATTCTGGCTGGACCAGACTGGTCTATGACTTGCTAAGGTCGAATGTAGATAAGATCGCCGAGAAAATTTATGAATCAATACATTGCCTCTGGGCCATAGGAAAAGACATCGATTCATTAGAGAGAATTTGGGTTGAGTACCAAAAGACGAGAGAGACAGAGAGCAGAATATCCACCGCGGATGCAATGTCTCTTGATTCCTCCCATAGTCTATTAAAAAGTCGTAGATGAAAAGAATTGCAATTTCCCACGGGGTGTAGTCTTCCTTCTGTCTCATTTGTTGTCTTACGCCGGGAGACTAGGCTCGTTAGAGTGAACGTAAAGGTAATAGTAACGACATTCAAGGAACATGCCACATATACACTCGCCAAAGGAGCTACACCATGGCGTGCAGTCGAATGGCCCGCCTTACCAAGGGAATACACGGACAACTGTTGAAAAAACTATATGAAGGTGTAGTCGTCCCCAAAATGCTCTACGCTGCTAACATCTGGTGTTTGACACTAATCTTCAAAGGAAAAGGAAAGAAGGCAGCAAGGGTCCAATGAATGGCAACCACCATGATAACAAGGAGCATGAGAACCACGGCTACAGACCTCCTTGATGCACACGCTAACATACTCCCTTTCAACAACTACTATGCAAGACCTGCTTCAGAGCTACGCTACGCATGATCACGTTGGACAAATCACACTCCCTTTACAGGGAATCCGCACGGCGTACAACTTATGTGTCAGACGTGACTTCAAAAGCTGCAAAAGACACCCATCACCACTGCACCACCTACTGAATCAACCCGCACGACACAGAAACAATCACGCCCATCCATCATGACCCCAAATGGGAGTCCGACATCACCACGCAAGTTGCACACTCCCCGGAAGAAGCCATAGTACAAGAGACCATCGCACAGGAAGACTTACCTGTGTACTCGGATGGCTCTGCCGTAGTCGGAGGAGTCGGAGGAGCAGCGGTACTGATGAGAGAAGACGTCGCAGTAAGGGAGAAGAGATTTCACCTGGGAAGTGACAAGGACATGGTGTATGAGGGAGAACTGGTCGGCATGATCCTGGCTGTGGACCTGTCAAGGGAAGAGGGAAACAAGGGAGCGCTGGCGCTGGGCGTAGATAACCGGGCAGCAATCAAGGCAATGGGTGTATTCACTCCAAGGCTGGGCAACACCTCACGGACATCCTGTACGACGACGTCCCGAGACTCATCCCAGCCTACGATCGACGCAAACTGACCGTCCGATGGTCCCTGGGCCACCAAGGCATCCCAGGAAATGAAGCGGCTGATGAACAGGCCAACTAGCTGCACGAGGGGACGACTCAGAAGCACGACTCCTACCCAGATCACTGAAGAGAAGAAATGGCACCATCATCACACTCCCGACTAGCAAATCGGCTCTCAAGCAACAATTTCATCACAAGATTAAGAAAGAAGCTGCCGCCGTAATGACGCAATCACCCGCTACCCCTTCCATTGAAACATCGACTCGTCCGCACCATCAAAACATTCCTCATTGTTAGTCGCAGGCCTACCACGATGCCATTCATCCCTACTGTTCCAGCTACGCACTGGCCACGCACCATTGAACAACTTGAACACCTGCATCGCATCGCGAAAGTCCCCAACCCCACCTGTCAACACTGCCACCTACGGGAAGAAACTGTCCACCACTTCCTCATCGTCTACCATTCTTATGCACGACAATGCCACAAGCTACAAGAAGAAATAGGCCCCCGCGCCAGTCAGCTCAAGAACCTCCTGAACGACCAAAAGTGCATCAAACCGCTATTCCGTTTCATAGCAAACACTCGCAGTCTGCGAGTAATGATAATCACTATTGAGCACGGTCAGCAGCTCAATCCTCGA
>PVYJ01005615.1:1845-36377 GCA_002995095.1 Rhizopogon sp. AM-2018a | reverse complement strand
GCTAGAGCGGCTTCTAGCGCTGCGCACCACACTTCTTGTATGGCAGTCTCGGAGGAACTTTTAGCGAGCGCTTGAGCGAGGGCAAAAAAGAAAATTCTGGAAAGTGATAGGTATTAATATGACGGTGGTCAGGTCAAGATGCAACTTCACTGACGAATAGAGGGCTCCGCTCGTTCCTCCCATCGTGTCCTCGGCGAGACGAGAGATGATGATTACGCTACCGAGGATGGCTGTGGTTATGTGATTAGTACGTATTGCATATTGTATCACGATGCAGTCGCCTACCGGTAGCGCCGCCTTTGAGGATAAGTCCGCAGTCTCCATCACCAGCAATATTGTCCATGCAAGTGATATCTGGTTCAGCAGCAATGAGGGCGCGGCATGCGCGCTCTATAGCGCTGTTGAATTGATCAACATCGTTGGCCTTGAGTGTGGCTGACCGGGCTTTTCCGTGGGTTGCGGTAGAGAGGGATGGCGCAGATGGCGGCTTTGGGACTGACCTCGAGGACCACTTCCAACCTGGGGTGTTGGTACTTTCATCAAGTAAAGACAGGATGAGATCATCGGAGGGAGTTCCCGTCTCGTTTGGGACGGGGAGCAGAAGCATGGCGATTGAAAATCCGGACATGTTGAGACTTGTCTATCAGAAATGATCATGAATCCAAGCATACACGGATGAACTGAACAAACCGTGAAAGTTCCGGAAAACAAGCGCATGATTTTAATTCCGGATTACCACTTTCATTGTGAATTGCCGAGACCGATTTCGACCTCATTCGCACCCAAATGTGTGTCGGGAACGGTGGTACCTCTCAAACTTTTCGAACAGGAAATCAACGAGGTGGGAAAAAGAATTCCAAGGTGCAAGAATACCTTGCAAGTAAGGTAACGGTACACCAAAAGGTAGTAATACTGAATGATTGCCATTCAGTATCGCAGGCAGTATTAGTGTTGATTATGGGAACTCAAGTAAGCCAGCGTGCTTACTGAGCAAGCAAGGTAATAATGGTTGACCAGAAATTCAGAATCATAAGATTTAGTGACTATATTCCTTAAACTAGTTGGCAGGGCCGCCATTGCCCCCCCTCCCCGATCTTACAGGGCTGCTCATCGTCGGGTGCTCGAAACTGACTCAGTATGGCATGAATTCATGGCCACCATGTTGCTGTGGTCTCGAACCACTGTGACGAGTACACGACAGTGGATAGATTAAGTTTATGACACAACGCTCTTTTCTCGTAATTCTTTTCCTCATATATTTTCTACGAATCACTGATAGGTATTTGATAGCTGCAATTCCACAGGACAGAAAGAAACTGTCTTGGATGAGAGGTAATTGGGCATAGTATGTACAGCATGTACAATCATACTTATCCTTCATATTTGTGAATTCGGTCAATTTACAAGACTGACTTGTAACGGCATCTGGACACCTTCATCCATCCTTCCAGCAACCATAGGTATCATGAAACCAGCATACAAGCGGGAAATCTCAACACCTTCGGGGAGTCGGTACTCGAAATTCTCAATAAGCTCCACGAGTAAAGCTTGCATCTCAAGGATCCTATGATGTGCGCGTTAGTTGTATGATCAATATTTCTGGTCATGAACTTACGCAAAACGCCAGCTAGTCGCAGAAAACCTTGTGAACAACCAACACTATTTGCTAACGTCGAAAAATCACTCACCCAATGCAAGCACGGTTACCAGCCGCTGTTATTTGAAATAGATCAGACGAATTTTCACGAGCGAAGACATTAGATAGCTTACAGAAAGTCATCCTTGGCGCATTGGTTTCAATCAGCTCATGGAAGAATGTCATGACTGAAAGTGCGCACAGATTCGAAAAAACTCCCAATGAGGACCCTTCTTTCTTTAATTTTAGAAAACGGTCAGGGTTCCACTCATCCGCATCTTCTCCCCAAACACTTTTCAATCTAAGCAGTATTTTCTGTGAGTCAGGGGACAAATTGAAAAACTGATCAAAACCAGCCTGTTATACACGCATACTGATCCTCTGATGCCTTGACCTTTCAATATATGTATTTCCTGGATGATCTTGCCTGACTTGGTCTCAATTGGTTGAGCGAGGGGGATAATACAGTCTTCTTTTGCTTCACGAATCAATGTAGGAACTATCGGGTGAAACCTGAGTCCCTCCTAGGAGAAAATGAAGATCAGAATGGGGATACCAGCGATCAGCATGTTGGACTAACTTTGATAACGGCATTGGTGAAAGACATATCATTAAGATCACTGGGTAGCAAATCATCATCACCACGGGCTTCCGCTTGCGCTCTTGCTGTTCTGATCTCGTCACGAATGCGTCGTTGATCCTCAGGATGCTTCGAAAGCTCATATAACAACCATGTGAGCGACAAAGAAGTAGTACTCTGACCACCAATCAGAAGGACGCTAGAATGTGGTAATGAGTGACCGAACTGTCAATTCTACTATCACTCACGCTATCTGTGAATGCATTTCTCTGTCACTCAGCTGAAATCGTGTATCTTCCGAAAGGTTAGACTGCACTGAGATTACCAAGATCTGTGAGTGATCACACACGGCGCGGAGTATACTTACACAGGATGCTCATGATGTCCTTGCCACTCTTTTTACCAGCCGACTTTTCACTAATGAGGGCCTTTCCGGTTCGAATAGCTGTTTGCAGGAATGTAGAGGAATGACGATACTCTTTAGTAGGCAAGTATTTCACGTAATACAGGACTGATTGAGGAAGGTATCTCCAGGTTGCCTTGAAGATGAGATCCCATGAAGGAGGATGTAAGGATGAATCGACGCTGGATTTCGCTGTCAAGGTGACTTGGCTCAGAGTATCACAGGACTTACTATAGATTGTTGAATGCTTGCGCTAACTCGCTATCTTCTCCGTTGTTATCGAAGGCTCCGAAGCGGTGGTCAAAAGCGACTGTAGTATAGACATGAATTCAGTACTCTATAAATGATATGTTGCGTGCCCACCTTCGCCAAATACGTCTAAAGTAATCCTCGACAAAGTGTTCTCCACGTTGATTATACAACTATCAGTCGTTTCTCCTAACTGTATAGTTTCTTTCCACTTCTGTGATAGCTAAATGGAAACATCAGAAGCTATGTTCCTGCGAGACTTATTGACTCTTACTCTAGCCGCTGAGCGGCGGAAGGCAGGCAAAAATGTTCGAAGCTGAGCAGCTCCGAAAGCAGGATTCATGATCTTTCTGTGCCTTTGATGATCAACGGCTGAAACATATTAGCTATGCAATACAGCAGCAGAGGACAAAACCCACAATCTTGGACTGCCATACTATCCCCTGTGGTGAGATGTGAGATCTTGTCGAGAACGATTCCCTTGAAAAACTTGTAACCAGAAGTATGGAAGACATATTGTAAAGCATGAGGGTCTGCAGTCCAAAGAACTTCCTCCTGATGCAACTCATGAGCTGGGGGATATCATCGGACATAATGAACGTTACCCCTAAACATCCTTTAGCCATCCAAGTTGGACCGTATTCGCGAACCCATCGAAACTCTAGGTCGCCGACTAGTGCGTGGTAGAACACTTTATCGATACCTGCATATGTATGTCATGAATGTCTAGGCCTCGAGAAGGAATGTATTACCTAGCCAGAATGATGGTGAAAGAGGCCCGCGAATATCTTTAAGAATATGGGGTGGCGAGTTACGCCATAACGTGTAGGCAAGAAATGCGATTAAGCAGAGAGCTGCGACAGATATCATGCGTGCGGATGGATGCGATGTTGAAATATCCAAGTGCCCCATTTATTGAGTTGGGCTTCTCACTCCGATGGTATTCCAAAACTGAATACCCCGACGGTCGTACTCACTAGTCTTGCTCCGTCGTTCTGAGTCCCATTAGGAGTCGCTGAAGCAGATTGAGAACGTTTCTCAATGGAGCAATGACATTCCGGCTGGCGCAGGCTTGACTCCTGTGTCACGGAATCATGGATTAAAGATGATGCATGACCTTCGAAAAAAAAAATGGCTGGCTTCACGTTACATTAACGACACAAAATATTACTTACCGGGCAGTGACTGCCTTGAAGGGGGCCTTAAGGAACTGATCAAAAGAAGCAATCTCGTTCGAAACATATTCGTATGAGAATGAAATCGCGGAAGGACTCCCGGTCCTACTTTTACCAATAACACTACTTACCGGAGCAATTGTTAGGTGAATGGCAGTCGCATACTTCATTTTTCCAGATGCCGTTTTGCTAGCAGGCTAACAGCTTACTGTAAGATGCCCTCACACTCCAGCCGCCCTGATTCTCGGTGAAGAAAACAGTTGTACGTCTGCCATACGACCTCCATCTGAATGACACGTGCACCAAGGCTAGTATCCCGTAGCCAGACCTTGGAAGAAGGCAGTCATTCATTCTGCTTCAAGCCACAAGGTGATTGGCATTGCTAGTGATTGCTAGTGGTGATTGAAGGGCCAGTGATAATCCTGAACGTCAGTATGATTAGGAATTATTGGTGGCGGACGTGCCTTCTCAGGCTCTTTTCCGAGCTCAGTGAGGTATGTATATCGTTTATCTGTTCATAATCAAAAGCCGGTGAACGATATTAGAAAAATATACTCTCTCAATGTACTACGACTAAACGCTTGAAGGATCCAGAAGGCCAAGTAAGCTTACGACTTGAATCATCGGTCTTTAAGTTGCCAAGCCAACTGATAAAGGCCGAGGGTCGAATCTGGTCGACTCGGTCACCGTCTCTGGTGTATTTGATGTCAGATGGTGACTCCGCTTCCTGTAACTTATTTGCGAATTGACGGTGGCGCGAAAAGCGCATGTATTAGTAATCGCCATTCCCGGCGCGCCGACGGTTCAAACTTCAAATCTCGAAACAACTGCCAGAAGGAACGACTCTTATCGTTCCTTCTTTCAAGGTCTGACTAGGGAGACTAGCCGTTCAGAACTTCAACTTCACCTAGTTGTAAAGTCGACAAGACCATTACCCCATTGCGCACGGAAATTTTCGAGCTCATAGAGTTTTCGGCCCGAGAACGTCGTCGCTTTGGGTATCATTACTGTCTGAATTGGCACCTTCGTCAGTCTCCTCACGAGATCGTGCTGCATTGTTGGGCGACTTTTACACTTCAGATACTGCGTTGTTGCATTGGTTTTTTTCTGCCCAGCGCCTTTCATGATTATTAACACGAAGTACACACATACCTGGGGATTTACCGCTGGGGCCAATGCAGATGCCTTCCACCATTCTGTTGTCGAACAGGTTCGACAGTCACGTCCGGACCCGAAGGTCGAGTAATATATATGTATAAGGAACGACTGTATTCCTTGAATTTCCTTCTATTAAGGTCTGCCAGGCTAGGGGAGACAGGCTACACATAAACATATGTATGGGCTTCAGGGATTGTAAATTCATAGCCACCGTGTTTCTGTTATCTCCGAGTCAGGGATGAGCGGCGGAAGGCGGGCAAAAATGATCGAAGCTGAGCAGCTCTGAAAGCAGGATTCATGATCTTTGTGTGTCTTTTATGATCAACGGCTGAAACATATTAGCTGCGTGATACAGCAGCAGGGGATAAAACCCACAATCTTGGATTAAAATACTATCCCCAGCGAAGAGGAGTGAGTTCATATCGGGAACGATTCCCTTGCAAAACATGTAACCAGAAGTATGGAAGACATATTGTAAAGCACCAGGGTCGGTGGTCCAGAGAACTTCCTCCTGATGTAATTAATGAGCAGGGGAATGTCGTAGGAAGTAATGACGTTACCCCTAAACATCCTTTAGCCATCCATGTTGGACCGTATTCGCGAATCCATCGAAAATCCAGGTCGTCGACTATTGCATGTCGGAACACTTTCTCGATACCTGCATATGTATGTCATGAATGCCTAGGCCTCAAGAGGGAATGTATTACCTAGCCATAATGATGGTGAAGGAGGCCCACGAATATCCTTAAGAATATGGGGTGGTGAGTTACGCCATATCCTATAGGTAAGAAATGCGAATAAGGAGAGAGCTGCAACTTGAACGGATATCATGCTTTCTGATGGATGCACTGCTGAAATATTCAAGGGCCCCATTTGTTGACTTCACTCCGATGGTATTGTCAAACTGAATACCCAGAAGGTCATATTTATTAGTCTTGCTTCGCCGTTCCGAGTCCCGTTTGGAGTCGCTGAAGCAGATTGATAACGTTTCTCATTGGGGCAGTGCCATTCCGGCTAGCGTAGCCTCGACTCTTTGTTTCGTCCCAGAATTGTTGATTAAAGATCACTAAATAACGTATGACCATCGCAAAAAACCGACTGATCTCCACGTTACATGATCGACGTAAGGCAAAACCAATTACTTGCCTGGCAGTGAGCGCCTTGAATGATCTGATCAAAAAAAGCAATTTCATTTAGAACATGTTCGCATGAGAATGCAATCGCGGAAGGACACCCGATCCTGTTCTGGTAAGTAGTGTTATCGGTAAAAACAATTGTTGGGTGAATGGCAGTCGCGTACTTTTGTCATTTTTCAATTACTGTTCTGCTGGCTGGCAGGCTTACCACGTGCTCCCTCACTCCCGCGCCCGGATTCTCGGTGAAGAAAGCAGTTGTACGTCAGTCCCTGCCATAAAAGCTATATTTGAGTAACGCATGCACCAAAGGTTAGTCTCCCCGGCTCTCCCGTAGTCAGACCTAGCAGGAAGGAAGGCAGTCGTCACTTCTGCTTCAAACAGCAAGATGATTGCTAGTGATTGAAAGGTTGGTAATCCCGAACGGCAGAGTTGTCAGCAGACGTGCATTCTCAGGCTGATTTCACTCACTACTAGTGGCCTATGTATATCTTTTATCGGTTCATTATCAAAAACCAGCAGTGCCAGCAAACGATACCAGAAAGATATACCTTCTTGATTTACTATGACTGGAAGCTTGAAATAACCAGAAGACTTGAACTTACAATCAACGGGTCCAGCGTTGAACCCGCCCTGGTCTATCCGACGGACTTGCCCTCTGTATCGCTACTCTGAATGAGCCCGCCGCGCGAACTTGAAGTTGGCACAAAAGCAGAGAATTTAATAGTAAGCTCGATTCGAAATTGTTATTCCCCGTTGAAGCCTTCAATGCCTGAACCTATTACTGCGCCAATTCAGACCGATGCTTGCTGGTGCCTGATTCAAGTTTGAAGTCCAGTCCTTGAGCTTGATTTCTCGTCGAATGATCCGAATCGAAGTATTACGAGTAACTTGAAGTAGTACAACCGCTTACTAGTATCATGTGGAAACTTTCTGCACAAATACGCCACAAGAATTCAAACATTCAAGCTTCAAGCTTCAAGCTTCAAGTCCTGCATCTTGCGTGATAGCACCAAGTCATATTACTAGTGGTGCATACAACTTGTACGACCTGGAGTGCGCCGAGGAGTTTTGGATCATCCAATGTCAAACTTGTGTGATGGTATTAAGTACACTGATCGGTAATAATGATGGTGCCAGTGGGTTGCTTGAGATTATCTGCCGGGGCTTCGGCCCTGGTATGAGGCCTGAGGTCTTGCTTCGGTGGACACATAGCACATGCGCGAGGATTCAGAGTCAAGCCCTATTCGAGGGCGCACTGAGAGACACGAACTCCAGGCTCATGTATGTATCCATAAACACAAGTGATATCTCCAGTTCAACGATACACAGAAAGAATAAGTAGCGAACCATTTCACGGTAAACCAGTACCTTCGTCCATATGTTTATCCTAACTCGTTCATCTGTCATAGTTTTCGTGACGTGGAGGAGTACATCAGTCCGAAGCAAAGAGCCTTTTGAGATAATCTGCAGCAGCTTGACGCACAGTGCCATCCACCACCGGATTCGCCAATATATCTGTAGCAAGTTGAGCTCTGTGCTTGACATTAGCCGTCTCCTTTGTGTGCTCCCATTCGGAAGCTTCTCTTTCTAGTCGAGCACGCTCAGCATCTCTGCGAGCAGCACTGTCTCTCTCCTCTCTCTCCTCCCGCCTCCTCAGATATTCTAGCTTGAGTTTGCTATGCTGAGCTTGCGATTGCAGAAGCTGCAAGCATGCAGCCATCATGTTTTGCGGTAATGTAAAATTGACGAGGGTCGGGTCAATGGATGGTGATGGTAGGTTGGAGACGACGGTTCGACTCGGTGTATTTGATGACACAGCTTCCTGCAACGGAAGTTCGTAGGTATTAGTTTTATTTGCGGCGGAGGATTGTGACGAGAAAGCGAAGGCAGGCGTGCGAGATTGTGATTGAACTTGTGGTTGCTGAACTTGAGAGTGAGGATGAGATGATGTACTCCGAGGTTGGGGAATTGGAGTCGGGTCTGGTATTTCCAACGGATCATCATCGTCATCTTCACCGCCATGGGAATTGGTTACCCCTGCGGTGTTACTGCGGTTTGTGGGTCGAGTAGTAGCAGGATCGCCGTTCCATCTAGTTGCAACCCTCTTAAGTCGACCCGTGATCTGGTGGAAAATAACATAGCTCACCTTCTGAAGAACAAACTATACCAGCCCGATCGATGCCAATGGTCAATCGTCTTGGCACCCACATTGCCCACATCACAGCCACCCTTGCGAGCAATATGTAATCGCCGTTCATATTCTCGCAACCTATCCCCTTCAGTGGCAAAGTTGACAGGACCATTGCCCAACTGCGCATGGAAATTCTCGAATGCATAGATCTGTTTAAATAGATTGAAATTTCGCTCATAACAGCCTTTCAGCGCCTGATAAGTCTTCTTGCCACCAAACACCTCGACGGCACACTGTCATCGAGTAAGTAAGGGGTTCTCGCATCATCCAAAAGCACACACCTCGCGAAGACACGAGTTTTTCGTAGCTCGAAGCGCGTTCCAATGTTCATCTTCCGTCGGACCCATCAACCACTCAAATAATTTCGTCTTCTCATCATCTGTCCAATGTTTGGAACCATGCACAGCATCAGTGTCAAAGGGATCATCCCCCTCTCTCCGTCTTTTTCCAGATGATGAACTACCATTGGGAGCCGTACCGTCGGATTGCTTACGCTTGGATCCGCTCGCAGCCGAATTTTCGCTGGCTGAGGGTACGGAGAACTCGTGAACAGGAGATAAGGAAGGACCGGCGATCGCCTGGCCAGGTCTTTGAGCACCATTTGGATCCAGAATTGTCGGTGGGGAATCAGAAAGCCTATATCCCCCGCCATCATGGAATGCAGGGCGCGCACTAATGGTAGGAGTGAGATGTGAGCCCAGCGCTTGGTTCAAACTCTGTAATGTACATGATAGTCAGGAGAAATTGATACGTAGTCAATGGAATTGGATTTATTCGAAACGAGATGAAGCGTACCGAGACACCGCTGACGCTAGTCTGCAAGTTTGGGTCTCTCTGAAGGTGTCCAAAGGCCATGTTTGAGTCGCTGGAAAGGTACAAGCATCAGGCCCAGGGTTGACATCTTGCCAATCGCCGACCGCAGCCAAGTGAAAGGGAAGTTAGAGGTTACGAGAAAGCACTCACTTGTGAGTTTCCATTAGCCAGGCGGCTGTGAACCACGATGAACCGGAGTGAACCGCTCACGTTGTTGTGGCTCGGCTTGTGAAAGGCGGGCTGTTTGGTTCTGAAGTCGCCGCCAAACAACCGGTCATACAACAAATCACCTGTGTCAGTTCGTTCAGGTTGACAGCCGCAGAACCCAGTTCACAACCTTGGGGGATATGTATATTCGTGATTCAGAAATACAGTAAAGAAGGTAAAAACAAAAGCGATAAAATATTAACGACCATGAAGCAGTGGCCTGTGTGTAAGCTCTTCATCCAACCTCATCATCCGGCTCGCCCTCAGCATCCATATCAGAGTATTGATCAAGATCATTGGCTGCAGAACCACTGGGGTGCACTGAGTCTTGACCAGCACTTTCTCTCTCGGTAGTTTGAGAAATGGGTGAGTGCATAGCCCTGGCGATACCAGAGTCCCCTGAAACCTTGCTCCCAACCCCGTTTGCAATCTCTGCTACAACCAAGGTATCGTCGCTTGGTACGCTGTGCCGACTAGTTATGCCGGTGAGAGGCGTATCCGCATCCTCCGATTTAATTTCATTCTCCGGCGGTTGCGACTCGGCTAATGAGGATCGTGTATCTAGCTCTGACATAGGCGAGGCTGTCTCCGGACGAAGAGATTGAATAATGTCCTCCTTCGGATGAATTCCATTGAGAGACGGGAGTTTGCCATCAGAATGGACAGGCGGCTCAGCAGGGCCTTCCAAATGCTCGGAAGGACCGTCTGATTCTGGCGTCTCTATCCTCCTGCGTTTGGCTCGAGTCGGAGGTCTTGAGGGTGAGGGTGAAGTAGTGGTCCTCCCAGACTCAGACACTGCTGATAATATATCATCCGGCGGCTTAATGCACGCACGTCCTCGTCGCCGTTTGGCAGGAATACCGGGACTCGCGTGGCCAACCAGCGACATAGACGTATATTCATCAGTCTGAATGGTAGCGCCGTTGACCACACCATCAATAGGACGAACTGATTCAGAACGTGTAGGTCGTTGGGGGGGAGTGTGAATAATACTGTTACGAGTTGACTGTGTTCGCGAGAAGACGGATCGAGGCATTTCGCCTCCTTTCATGTGACTTCGCAACTGCTTCTTTGGTATGGGAGTCTCAGGGTCATTGGGGATGAGGTCATCAAAGAGGCGCGCGGCAGGGGAGTCTGAGACATCAGGCGTGTCAGTGTCGGTAGGAGGTGCCTCAGACACATTAACGGAGAGTTCTGCCGCTCCAGGGGTCGGCGTCTGATTATCGACAAGATTGACCGGTGCCGGCGTTGCCGCAATGCCACTCAAGGCACCCATGCCTGCACCAAGCTCCGTTTGCAGAACCTCACCACCGGCTTTCGTCCGCGCCAGGACAAACGGCGTCCACTTCAACCGTTCCGGTTTCAACTTCAGGTACCCTTTTTTCTCCCATCCTTCAAGGTAGTGTTCCACCTTCTCGGGGTCCCAGGTGATCCGGTACCGTGTAGGAGGCACGAATGGCGTGTTTGCCTTGCTTCCAGCCTCGTCCTCCTTGATTAACGTGCTCTGCCGCTGGAGGTGACGGCGCGCAATGCCATTCTTCCGCCCCCGCGGAAACTTGATGGCTTGCCCCGGCGTAGGTCTCATAGGCGGTGTGGCGGCTTGCACAGAGATCATGCCTTGCTCCTGGAGGGTATGATAAATATCTTCGATGGTCATAGATGTGCCCTTGCTGATAGCTGTTGATAATAGAGTTAACACGTTTGCCAGTGTAGAAAGGGTGAGAACGAACCTTCAAGAGTCGGGTTATCTGGTGATGTAATAAGATACCGCATGAGTGTCAGTGTCCAGTAGTTCCTGTACCCTAGCTGACCAAGCCCTGAGAGTGGTTTCTCGGGTGAGCCTGCACGCTGTTCCTTCTTGGAGAGAAGGTAACCTGAAGTCAAGTGTCAATTGAGTGTCATTGTGACCCTATTGTTGAGTGCTCACTGAAGTCGATCAAAAAATTGCCCCATCCCTTTCTCTGCCTGACAGGCAGTGCCATGATGCAACTGACATTGTAATCCTTCGGAGAACACTTCTCCTTGCTGAAGTACCCCACGAAACGTGCACCGATATCGTCAATTTCCGTGAGAACGTAGAACAAGAACGGTTCAACGTCGTAGAAGAGTGATTTGTGATCTAGAAACATCTTTGAAAGTAGGCAGAGATTCTGGCAGTATATCTTGTTCTTCCGCCCGTCCACTTCGAAAATGGATATTGCACTATCGCGATAAATCTCGTCACCTGGTGGATGTCGCGCTTTGCACTTCATCTATCAAACAGTCAGCATTACTGCAGATCATTTGTCGTGGATATACTCACGCGATGTCGCCCAAAGGCAAAGCCACTCTTCATATATTTGAGGCAAAATTCGCAAAACCACAGTCGTCCATCCGGGATATTTGAGAACTCTTCAGGAAAGGGAGCATCATACCACGGATGGATGTCGTATTGCCCAAAGCGAATGGTCCTGATGCGTAACGTGGTGGGATGTGATGGGAAGCCCAACGGCGTCATGGAAGGTGTGTACGGAACGGCGCCAGGTGTGGAAGGCACTGGTGAGTGTGTCGGGATCGAAGAAGGTATGGCTAATTGTTGAAGAGTATGGGAACGTAAGGGACGAGACGAAGGACCTGCTATTGGAGTGTCAGGGATGTCAGCTGGTAGTGCTGACGGAGGCGGCGGTGCAAGTTTTTCCTGTAAAGAAGGGTAAGCTCATCGTGAATGAGCACTCGTGCATGATGAACAAACCTCAGCGACCGTGCAGCTTTTTTCAAACCGTGTTCTGTCAGATTCTGTGATCCCTGTCTTTGACATGTCCCTATCAGCGGGGTTGAGGAGGTCCTCGAAGATATTTCTGTCGGGGTCGTCTTCTCGCTCTTTGCCCTTGCCCTTCGCAGGTATTCGCAGGCGCACGACAAGCGGGTGTGCCGCGGGAGAGCGCAGGCGAATGCGTTTGAGGGGCCGTGGGGTGGGATGTTCAATTCTGCGCTTTGGCGGCTTCTTTATACGCTTTTTGGGTCGCTGTTTGAGCGTTGGTGTCTGCACAGCACTGGTGGGATCTGAGTCAGAGTCTGAATCAGAGTCTGAAGAATCATCGGATAAACTGCCATCGCTGTCGTCATTGTCTGGCTCGACAGTTGCCTTATCCCTGCCTTGGAGATCTGTATTAGGGGTAGCTACGATAGAACCTTCAAGTTCGCCAGCTTCGGGCTGTAGAGGGAAAAGAGATGAGGGGCACATTGGGCAGTGCCATGTTCCGGGGGGGGCTTCTTCTAAGGGAGGTTGCATACAATCCATATGCCATCCTTGATCGATTGAGTAAGTCATTCTCCAAAAAAGGATGGGTGGATGTGCGCACCTCGATCGCAAAAGTCACAAAATAGAATCCTCTCCTGTAACATAATGAATACATGTAATTTGCGATGGCTGTGGAGGCTTACTCACATCGTCGCCTTTTTCTTGACAAATTTCGCAAATTTTACACTCTGTACACTTCCAAGGGTATGACCTGATGGTGTCTGCGATAGCACCAAGTTGCAAGCAGCTTGGATGACCTGTTTGTAACTTAAGTCACCATTTCAAGATGACTGACGACTGCCGCACCACTGCGTCCGCATTCTCCGCAATTGACCATGACCTCTGGTTCACCTTCCTTGTTCTTCTTGTCGTGTCCCTGACAAAACCCGCACTCGGGTTCCCGCCTCGGTTTTCGCTTTCTTTTGGGAGGTTTTGTAGGAAGCGGAACGACTTCTTGTGGAATATTCAGATAAGATGGTGCAGGTTGTGGTGCAAATGGATCTCCGCGGGGACCTTGGTCATACTGCGAAGGCTCCTGAGAGTAGTGTCGAGGATGTGGAGGAATGAAATCTTCTGGAATGTGCACGAAAGGGTCCTATTTGGAGTACAGTATGTGAGTGATTCATTCTCTTGCAGGAGAGTCTAATTACAACACGCGACGCGTTTGGCGCCTGCGCGGTATGACATATTCGGTCATCAAGGCTAACTCACTTGTTCCGAAGCATTTAAATGCATGGCTTCGTGACCCATGATAGCTGGGTCTATGGGTAGTAGACCGGCGAGTGCAGGATCGATTGGAATATCGCTGGCAGGGCTGAACGGTGTTCCATGTTCACTTGGTGCTTCGTGCTCGAACGCGGCAGCTGCAGGAAATGGAAGACTCCGCATAATTTCATCCGGGTCACCAAGTGCAGCGATGAGCTGTGCAGGTAACAATGGAGGACTGTTCGCAGTCGACGTTGTCCACAGCGAGCGACAGCTTCTGTGACACATGCGCGTGACTAGCGGTCAAATAAAATATGGTCACGTTTCAGAGAAAACACCCTAATTCCTTGCCTATCATAGTAAAGTATAGAAGGAAATTAATCAAAATCAATCCCAATCCGGTATCTCCTATTCAATTTTTGACGGAAACGGCACTTTGCCGCATCAAGGAACATCCCTTACTTTGCTCTTCCGGACCCGGTACGAGACGTGGGTGGCGTCGGCACCCCTTCTACCGCGCGACTGATAGGACTTATTGTCAGCATCATATGATTGGCCATTGGTGAAGGTTGATTCCAGTAATCGTAGTAAGCCGGGACAAACATGGGCCTAAAAACGTAGTATATAGATAGGACGATGGAGGGACCCCAAATTAGCCCTCAGGCTGGACAGCTAGCTCTCCTCAAGGCCTCACGAGTAGACCGATGTAGACCGACGTAGACTTTCTGCTTGCAATGAGCCCAAAGAGGGCACGGTCGTTGCCCTGAGGGTGTCACCGGTTGAAAATTTGATTGACAGACTGGCAATTGCTGCCTTGTCCGTGCGGGTGGTCTTGGTTGTAAATAACCCCCAACAAGTACCATTTCATCCTGTAGTTAACGTTTCTCAGAGTGGTCAAACGGTCCAGCTCCTACACTGGCTTTCAATCTCCTTCCCTTGTCGTCGCCTTTTCCTTTTCTACCACCATCATCACGGCTGCAACTTCACTAGTCATGATGCAGACCGCCCTACATCGTCAGCTTCCTCAAATGCTTCCCCAATATCTTCCACAATCTCTCACTCTCAATGCCTCAAGAACAGTTCCAAATCCCACCGTCATGCCAACTCCTCCAGTCACTTCTCGCAAGAGAAAGCGTGCCCACCAGTATACAGTGAGCTACAGTGAAGTCCAAGAGGTCGACAACGAAGGCAGAGTTCGTGAAGTTATTGTTATTGAAGACACTCCTCCTCCTCCTTCCACAATATCGCCAGCAACAACACATACAAATGTCTTCTCAGCCTCATATCAACCCCCAGTATACTCTGCTCCCATAAGAACAAGAGCCCGTGCTGCTGCCGAGGCGCAGACCCTTTCAGCCAGCTCTTCGTCCGCAGCGATCGTGGCGCCAGCGCCTAAGAAGAGGAAACGGGAGCCTGTTGACGACTCCCGTGGGATACTCACAAAGAAGACCGCCACTACACTGCAGCAGCAGCCCGTGGCGTCCACCAAATCGTGGGCCAGCGGCAGCGGGACTGCCACGGCTGACGTACGTAATCCTCTTCTTTCTTCCAGTCGCTTCCGCTGGATACTCACCCTTTATCATCACAGACTTCCAATGGCAACATTCCTTGTGACGATAAGGAGGGCCATTATATTATTGTCCCAGATGACATTATTTATAATCGATGCAAGTTCACCTCCTTTACCGCGATCATCTCCTCCATCTAATCAACCTTGTAGATCGTACTGTTCGTCTCCTAGGGCAAGGAACCTTTGGTAAGGTTGTAGAAGCAGTCGACATCCATAACCAGAACAGGGTTGCGATCAAGATCATCCGCGCTATCCCGAAATATCGCGATGCCAGCAAGATCGAAATTCGCGTGCTTCAGAAGCTGAAGGAACGCGATCCAACAAACGTCCAGTACGTGTTGGCAATAAACATTTCCCCCATCAACCCATTCTAAATTATCTTGCAGCAAATGTATTCATCTGTTGCATTGGTTCGACCATCGGAACCATATTTGCCTTGTGTCCGAGTTACTCGGCATGTGTGTGTACGATTTTCTGAAAGAAAATGACTTCGCGCCATTCCCTCGCAACCATATACAGTCGTTCGCTCGGCAATTGCTTGGGAGCGTAGCTTGTGAGTCGTCTCTCTTTGTCTCGTCTTCAAGACTCATGTTACGTATTCAGTCTTGCATGACCTTCACTTGATTCATACGGATCTTAAACCGGAAAATATCTTACTTGTGCGCAACGAATACAGGCTAGCTGACGTGCCTGTACCTGGCAAGGTAAGATATCGACAAAAGAGTCCGGGCCCTATTTCGTAACGTTGTCTACTTTGTCAGCGTAATGCACCACCACGGACGAAAAGGATTGTCTCTTCAACGGATATTCGTCTTATAGATTTTGGATCAGCGATCTTTGAGGAAGAGTACCATTCAACAGTCGTCTCCACTCGCCATTATCGCGCGCCGGAGATTATTCTTGGTGAGTGAAATCCTCTTCAAGTCTTCTCCGGCGCATATCGACACATCAATCCATTCCAGGCTTAGGCTGGTCATACCCGTGTGACGCCTACTCACTAGGGTGCATTCTAGTCGAGTTCTACACTGGGGTGGCTTTGTATCAGACGCATGACAATCTGGAGCACCTGGCAATGATGGAGATGGTCATGGGCAAAATGCCGGATCGGTTCGCCCGTGCGGGAGCGCGTGCGAAACCCGAGTTCTTCAAAGACGGTCCACGGCTGGACTGGCCGAAGCCGAAGGCTTCACGGCAGAGCAAGAAGGACGTGCGAGCTACTCGACCTCTTCAGGTAGGACGACTGTTGTGGGATGGCTGGGCTGCGCCTGATGACTCCTCACAGGACGTGATACCTCCAACAGACCAGATCAACAAACACTTTGTGGACCTTGTGCGGCGGTTACTTGCATTTGATCCTGCACAACGGATAACTGTCCGAGACGCATTACACCATCCATACTTTTCTTTTAACATTCCTGAAGAGTTGTAGCCTGTTATCTATATCCACGCTGTAGACTTCCTTGACCTAATCACCACCACCATCCCACTGGCTCACGCACTCCACCGCTGTCACCTCACCTCACGACGCCTACTCACACATCTCACACATTGGAATTGTTATTATGATGTTCGATTTTGGTCATGTACAACCCTCACCAACTCATCACTCTCATTCCTGCCTGTTTTATTCCCTTTTTTCTTTCCTACCATCAAGTTCTGATCAACTGTTTCTAACAAGTGCAATAATGTTCCTCATCACTTCCGTCAGGCAGTATCTTATGTTCTACTCATTTGCACGCGGTGTCTTGCTAGACATGTAACATGCTACTTCCACCTCTCGCGTCGGTCGGACTTCATGAAGAAAAAGTAGTACGGTGGCGCAGGAAAATGACGAGGAAATAC
This sequence comes from Rhizopogon sp. AM-2018a, assembly GCA_002995095.1. Lineage (NCBI taxonomy): Eukaryota > Fungi > Basidiomycota > Agaricomycetes > Boletales > Rhizopogonaceae > Rhizopogon > Rhizopogon sp. AM-2018a. The sequence continues at coordinate 19,432 of PVYJ01005615.1, read as the reverse complement.
GACGGTGCATCTGCAGGCATTTCCTTCATGTTAACCAATTGATTAATGATTGTCGGCCCGTCAATTGGCTGTTCTTCTGGACCATCCCTGATTTGGCAAGCCTACTACGGCGATCACATCGATGCAGTTTATTTCGGTTTTGGGTCGTGCGCGTGAGTAGTTGCAGGTTGGTGACTTGCTGTGGAGGCTCTTCACCGGGTCCCTGGCTCGCCTGTACTCCCGCTGTCTCGTCGCTTATATTCATCACTCCTGATGGGATGGTGCATGTGGTCAATCTTCACATGGATGATATGTCCCATTGTGATAACTGTGACGCTATAGTTATAGTCGACCACCTGGTTAGAATGGACCCGCGCGGGAGGTTGTGGGAGACCCTATCTCAAATTGATGGTTATCAGGTGAAAAACTTCATAGTTTGTTTACCCGAACTACTTGCTAACGCATGCTCCCAGCTTCTTTACTATCTAGATCCTAGAGCATGAGTCCACAGGACGTATAATGCGCAGTGATAGAAACAAAATGGCGTGTTTGTGACTCGCTTTTGCGATTTTGGGCTCTGGTCTGTCGTGCGGGGCTGCGCGAGTCATGCCTGGAACCCTTACACTCCACAAGTGTACGGTGACTTCGAGTGGGATGAATATAAGTCTTGGCAGGACTCTGGTCCGCCACTTGTGGTCTGTAGAAATAGCGTATTCCTTGACTGTGTGTGCCCATGTCAAATCACCGCATTATAATTGGTCACGTGCGTAATTCTCAGCATCTTTCCACGCGCGTCGCGGATCGAAGCGCTGACGCGGAACTTAATATTTATAGTAGTAAGCGCCTGGACCACGCGATGACCATCCCTTTAAGCAATGGTCCGTGCGCACGTTACAAACACTCGGACTCGTGCTTCTCCATCGAGTCTTTCTCTTCTTTCCCCTGCCCGTCCCTGTGTAGTACCGTGAGTTTTCTGCGGTCGTTGTCAGCCAGCGCTTCTGGCTCCTCGCAAAATTCTTCCCATCCTCATTCTTCCATAAATGCTGTCAAATGTCGCGAGCCGCATTGTCAGCATCGTGGTTCATGCAATGGCATATCCGATCTGTACGAAGTCCTTGATGTTGTCAATGTCAATTCTACGGCGAGTCAAATGGTATTCATGTTTTCTGAGAGGGCGGCGCTACATTTGAATAACAGTTCATAGACGATTCGGGTCAGGAATGTGCAGCAAACCTAATGATGGATCTTGTAAGAGCGAAGCGCGACGTGTTTCGGGCACAGAAGGCACTGGCGGATTCTATACTACGGGAAAATGACGTGTTGGCAAAACTGCTAAGACTCCGAGCCGACAATGCCGGGAAGAGGCTGGACAACGCAGGCATGGGACTGGGAGATATGAAAGTCATCTTCGAGAAATACGGCTGGACGCATTTGCCTCGGGAGCACCATTTGCACGGTAAGCTCATGATAGTATGAGATGACGCCGACACTCCTGGAAGAGAATCCGAAAACCCCATAGAAGTTGCAGCTGGGCAGCATGTTACGATCCAGCATGATTGATTCCGTTATCGGATATCTCTATGTGTATGTTTGGTGTAGTAAGTAGTTCGAACTTTGTGTGCTATTGAAGTGAGCGTCTGAGGTCAAATGAAATAGCGTGCTGAGTAGTTGCTGCAAAGTGAGGCCCGAGGGACACATTGAACTGTAAGCAACTGGACTCAATTTGTCCCTACCACTACTATGTGCTTGAATTTTTGTTTTTGTGTAAACTGTGGGGTTCTATGGCTGGCAGCTGGCTGTCGCTAGAACACATATTTACTACTTACTTCTGTATAGGAAAGTTGTAGTTTACTGATTAGTATGTAGACAATTTATAACGTGAGGGCGGGCTTTGCCACGCATTACACGACTTATAATCCATCATGATATTTGTCGTGTGGTGGTAAGTATATGGGCAAACATGTCTCTGTCATTTCTTATTTTTTTATGCATCATGCATGCAGGGTTTCGAAAGCCATTCCACAGGCGCTTATAATATAGTAGACATACGACCAAGGCAGAGTGGAGGATACGTGCCGGACGACCAAATGAAAGAAATCTTAAGTAGACGAGCGTCTTACAACTTTTGTGGCGAAACTCGTGTGCCAGTGGTATATGAGACTGAATAGTTACATTGACCATGCACCTTGACAGTGGATATGATTGTCACAATTAAGAGTAAATAGCAAGATCATGATAGTCTCCCCTAGACAAACTATAGACGAATGAAGATAGTTATGCCTTCTGTATTCCCTCACTGGGCCGACTCCGGTCCACTTGCCGCCTCCTGTAAACACATAGTATGCTGGTAAAAACAGCCAGCAGTAGAACAGAGAGTACGCAAACCTCATTCGCAATCTTCGGAATTGCCCACTAGCGATGTTGAGACGGTATCACGTTCACAGACGATCAGTGCAGTGTGGAGCTGACCGTTTCGGATAAGCCTAGGGCTGTAGACAGGTATTCCGCCGCAGAGCATATCTACGATCAACAACCCTTTCCCCATAGCCGCCGGAGTTATGTGGTGCATAGAGATGGGCCATGCGTGGTAAGGTCTGAAGCGCACAATGCCTCAATCTGTCGACAAGGCACACTGTTAGTGACAATCATTTACACTGCGACGAGTTTTGACGAATCCTCTAAGAGTTAAGACCGACGTTAGACCAACTTTTATGGCACAGATGGATCACATCGTTAAGGTCCACGCTGTATCTCCAAACCGGTCACATGAATTGGCTTTTGAAGAGGTCACCGATGCCGACGTGCCATTAAGCTTCAGATCTAGCAAGCGGTCTGTCATCGTTTGAGTCCATCGTGGGGCTGCGACCGGAGCATATTTCCTCCGCTTAAAGGACGTGCTACTGGGGAGGAAGCATCAGCTTTGAAGTCTGGATGTCAATCCGTTTGTATCTGCGATGCAAGGCGATCCACCACCACCTCCATAAATATTTGATCATCAACAGCGGTCCAAGCCAGAATACACAAGACGACCCACCGTAACGACCCAGTTCCCTGCAAATCAAACTCCAAAGGATTCTACACCACAAATGCAATCCAGAATACCAACTGCAAAACACATATTCGAGGGCCACGAAAGTATCATTTCGACTTTCGTCTTCTTGCTCGACAATGTCCATGTCGTCAGCGGTTCATGGGACGGCACGATGCGCAAGTGGAACTGCGACACAGGCCGTCTTGTCGGGGAACCATGGAAAGGGGATGGAGGACGCACACTGGCACTGGCGATTTCACTGGACGGAAAGACGATAGCGTGCGGGAGAGAGGATGGAAGTGTACAGAGATGGGATACAGATGGAAACATGATGAAAAGCATTTGGACGGGTCATAGTGACTGGGTGCTGTCGCTCTCGTGGTCGCCTAGCGGAGGTCATATTGCCAATGGGATCGGTGATGGAACAATCCTCATTCGAGAAGTTGAAAGCGGAAAAGTCGAGGTTGGTGCGATTAAGACGAATCAGGGGACAGTGTGGAGTGTTGCATATTCACCTTTGGGCGACAGAATTGCATCAGGCGGGGACAAGAGGATTTGCATCTGGGACAGCAACACTGGCAAGCTTCTTGTCGGCCCGATCAAAGACCTGGGTAACACTGTCACATCGGTTGTGTGACAGCAGCAAACTCTACGCTGCCTCGAACCAATTCGCACGTGTTTTCGACAGTGTCTCAGGCACACTACTCCATCGCTTCGAACACAACAGTCTCCTTACTTCCATCGCACTTTCACCCAAACGTAATTTACTAGGGTGTGTAGGTTATTACGGTGTTGCACAGCTATGGGACACAGAGTCGCATAAACCACCGGGCGAGCCATTTCGCCAGGAGGATCGTGAACTCTCAAGATGGGCAGTACCTGGCATATGGCGGAGACGACAACAAAATCACACTGTGGATGGTCCAAGACATTACTCCTCAGCTTACTGTACATACTCCCATGAGCAAAATTCAAGATGTTACCCAGCAAGAAACTCAACCTGAGCCTCCATCATCATCTTTCCTCAATGTCAGTAGCACTCTCGCTCTTCATTCATCACCTTACTCACAGGACCGTGATAGGGTGATGAAATTATGGAGGAAGAGCGCGATGATCCATGTGTCAACTTTTTCGCCGTAAGTCTTGTGTGTTCTGCCATGCAAAGTGCGCTATCTGACACTCCCAACCTATAGTCTTCCCAGTCCTCTCTTACTCCCTCCCGAAGGCGCCGCCTGCCGAACATCTTCTCTAACCTTTCTGTACTCCGCCCACCAGTAAACCAGTCCATGGGATTGCGAGAACGACTGAAGCGCCCCTTCCGTGTTCATGCACCCGCAAACAACAAACAAGCGGAGCGCACGCCGGAAGGAAAGGTCGGAGGAGGAGAAGAATGTGGCAATATTGACCTACCTCCAGTGAGTCCTGTCTTGGCTCTCCTGTGCTATCACCTCAATACAATGTGTTTTCAATGTTCCGCCAATATTACGCTCTGCATCATCGAACAGAACAACGACACAGGCAAACAACGAGAAGAATTTGCTGCTGGCACAAATGCCCCACCGCCTGATGATAACTTCCCGCCCACCGCGCTCGACAGCGATGATAATCGCAAGCTGTGGAAGTCGTTAATGGGTGCTCGAGGGAAGGGTACCGCTTCCGGCAAGAAGTCTCCAGGGAAGATGACGTGCGACTCCTCTCCCGAAGTTGTTGAGGTATATGCTGCACGCGGATTCCATGTAAACTTCAGCTTCATCTCTTTCACACTTTTGTCTTACTGGGGACGAAAATAACAGAGGATCGTTTACACGCCGAAACGTAAGAAAAAGTCACCGGCCTTGATGACCAGCGTCTCTACCACCGCAGGACTTGTAAGTGGCTTGTCACCGGCGGGTACACCTTCGCAAGGTGGTTCTGCACAGGTGCCTACATCATCGCACACGGTGACTGGACAGCCAGAGCTATCATCTCAATCTATCGCTGCACATGGAGGTCAACATCTGCCAGCAGCTGGAGAGCTATCAGCACATGTGCCTCAGAGCTCTTCTTCGCACTATATTACCACTTACGACGCTGAAGATGGCTCAGATTCGAACTCGAGCATACAAGGCGAGTGGAACAAGTTTCTCGTCAAGATATGTTATCCTTGCGGAGGCTAGTATGATAACAAGTGGAATGCTGGCACGATTTTTATGCCAATCACGCTCGTACCGTTTTTCTTCACATTGTCACGGTTGTATTTATTCTCGTCATACTATAGATACTCAGGCTATCTACGGTAACATACCACGATCGGCTTTACATATTGCAATTCAAGAAGCATCCTAAGATTCCGAAGCACAGCTCACTATGTCTCTGAACTGACGCGATTCAGATATGTGAAGTGCTAGATGTAATGACCAAGGCTGGTTTCATGTGTACGAGTGAGGAGGTCGGGCTCTTCACGACGGTAATCGCCTAGTCAGAGACGCATCCTCCCCGCTCACTGTCCGGTGACAGTTCGCGCCGTATTCTTTGACCGGTGGCTCGCGGCGATCAACAGCGGTAACAAGCTCCCCTGTGTGTACGACAAGAAGCTGAGCATTTTGGCGCCGTGCAAGTCGTTGGAGATGGATGCTGTTGCGATGAAACAACAATTGGTGTAAAACAAAACTCTCTTAATACATAACATCGAGCGCTCGTACTGACCTTTTGGGCTGCCTGTTACCATTGTCCCACTCCTTTTGCGCGAAGGTGATAATAACAGGCAGCCTGCCAGTCTACTGGGCCAAGGAGGAACCAAGGATGAACGATAAGATGTCAGGAACTAAGCTCACTGGTTCCACTGGGGGTGATGTGTGTGGGGTGGTGAGGGCTGACATTAATATGTGGTCTGGATAAGTGTGTTAGGATTCAGATGTTAGTAAAGTTAGGATGTAAGTAAGACGGCTTGCCTTTACGACTAAGGAAAGAACGGCGGAAAGGACTGCGTTGCAGCATTGAAGCAACTTCAAGTTAACTAACAAAGCTACTAGCAAGTTCTTAGTTATCACACTGGTATGGAGAGAATCAAGGGAAGAGAGAGGTGGGCGTTGTCAGTGGTACATAGCGTGCGACGGTTTGATAACCCCACCGAACGATGGCCGTCATGGCCCACTTTGTTACATGACATTGGAAAGTGAAGATGTAAGAAGAGTCGGAATCGATGAAAGTTGGTGTCATGCATTGCTCGCGCTGGAGTGCGTTAGAGCGTTCAAACGTCCAGGTACATGTCCCGAATCTCGACACCTTGAACGGAGTCATTGAATGGACCTCGAGCCTAACGGGTGGTGAATTTTAGGATGGCCCCATTCGCTGACATGCGAAATGGTCGCCCTAGGGGCTTGGACTTCATGTTCCCGATTCGACTCAGAACATTATCTTCGAGGCTGATAAGCAGCTTCCTCCATACAATATAAGCGCATAGTGGGCCTTCAATACATCGTATCATATCCATGGCCCCTCGACCTGGCGCAGTCACCGAAATCGGAGTTAACATTTTGCGGATCAGATAACAGTGTCCATCCGTCTCTTCGAAGTATATATACGGTCATACATCACACATTTATATTGGGTGTTGCCTGTCTATTGGAAATATTTGCGAATTTTGACTCTGGTCCTTCACTTTGTGTGTGGTCTGTAGTGGCAGAAACAAAGTAGCGCGTTCGTCGACTTGCTTTTTGTGTCCTTGGATCACCGATCGTCGCATCACCATCGGTTGCGGCGTCAAGTTAGTTCGTGCTCGCATTACGGGTGGACCTCCAGAAGTTGCTGCTACAACATCCCTGCAACGCATCATTACTCCTGTTTTCCGATCGTTCCACCTGGACAAAAATCAGTATGATGAGTAGACAGGTTGACAATCTTCTTACCAGTGGATATGAACAGACTCCCTGCTAAATCTCACTGACCTCTAGGTAATTTATGCTCGAATCAAACTGGATACAAGTCAGTGTATCAGACTTCCTGGAAGCATGGGAGGAACCTACGGCGTGTGGATATGCCGTGTCCTTAGGCAAATAAATTCGGTCCTTGTCGACCCATATCTCAACTAACTCGTCAGAGCCGAACTTCCTGTCTGACACGACCTCGACATAAGGCAGCGAAGTTGTTATTGTAACTTCCTCTCCCTCCAGCATGACTTCTATCGTAGTTGGCTCTGTGATCACTCGTCCTAGACCCTGCCGACGCTCAACAGCCGATGGGCTGAAGTCCATCATATGTAGCCTATGTGACGAGTTGGGGGCACTGTCTTCTGTCGTGCCGTCTATAGGGAACGACTGCAAAACACGATTCCCACTAACACCAACTCTGCATCGCAAGTGGTGGTTGAAAATACGAGTATTTGAAGGGCCCCATGACCTCCAGGGTATCTCCGCTCCCATTCCTTCGTGTAAAGCAGGGTCGAAGAAGATTCTAGTGGAGATGACGAAGACGAGATTCGGAGGAAACGTGACAAGGGTTAGCAATCGATTTTCAGGGTCTGAGGTCCACATTTCTTGTTGGGCTTGCATCCGCAATTGTGAGCTAGGTGCAATATCATCCATCGGGAGGAGGCACTGTATACCCGCTACCGACACAGGCAACAAGAAGCACGCCAGCAATTGCGGCGCCTGGGACATGTCCTCGATTGAGTAGAGCTTCAAACTGTGGCTGGCAATCAACAATCTATCGTTTCCGAGGAAACAAAAATCCATCGAGTCGTCGGGATCTTGTACCACCGTCGTGCCACTGAGGACACTCTAAATCGAGTGTCAGCTGTCGAGTCTTTCAACTATTTCAAGGCTCACGCTAGACGTAGAAGAGTGTTGCCAGTCCCAGATCTGCAACGACCATATTTCCTCGGGTATTATCGCGTCATTATTGACCGTCAGAGAGCGCCGGAGGGCAATGTGCCTCCCCATTCCCTCTAGCTTCAAACTCTCTGTCAAGAAACTGCTCTCCTCGCGTCCGGGCAGCCCCGACAGAAACAGTGTCCGTCCAGCAGCTTTGGGGTGGGCACCATCTCCATCCAGGACTCCCAGCTCAATAAAGAAGCTCTCGTCATCTTGCCAGAGGTAAGCGTCTTCCTCGTCGGGAATTACATAGTACGCGATCGCGATCAGGTTTTGGGCCGGATCCATAAACACATCGGCGCTGGGAGCGTTGGGAAGTGAACACAGCGATCCTGGAGACCAATCACGCTGGATCGTTTGTGATGAGGGCTTTGGTAGTATTGGAAAGATCTTAGCCGAGTCATCCTCTTCATTCCAGAGGCAGAGATGACCATTGGCGAGGGATGTTTTCGCACCGTGGAATTGTGCTGGGATGGACACTGTTTCGAAAGAGTGTATGTCAAACTTGAACCACGCATGGGTTTTGTCCTTGAGGAGTTGTAGGCACTTGGAAGTGGAGGTGTTCTCGTTGGTCCAGGGGACAGGGAGCAGTTGCTGGCCACCTAGTTCGACGATGTACTGAAGCTCGGAGGAGGACATGTACGCCTGGCGAATGACCCTGCATACCTGTGAGATAGATTTCAATATGAAAGGTTCAGAGCGCATTCGTGCGGCAGCATTTCACTGGTGAATTATATGCTCACCGATGTACAACGAAGAATGTCTCGGTAGGGAAGGAGGCTCAGGATGCGAGCGTGGAGTTCTTCAGGAAGAGACAGGAACTCGGCTTTGGTCTTCATTTCCTCAGCTTGACAATTGAGTTGTTTTTCTCTCGAATTATTAGTCTCCCCCTAGGCAGACCTGAGACGAAGGAAGAAAGTCGTTCCTAAGTTACCTGGCTATTATTTGGTAGATCGATACAGGGAAGACAGTAACAGCCTGAGCATCTCAGGCTAGCGCCGCCTATGTACAATCTTAGATCATTGTTCAACATGCTCAAGCGCTCAAGCTTCAAATATATAATCTTCAAATTCCAAAATATACGAGCCCGGGAGAAACCACTCTCACGACGCTGCCGCAGAGATACAGTCACAATATATACATTACAAGGGTGTGCAAAGTCGGCGTTGTCATCGTTGTGCGCAACATCGACTTACTTTTGACAGGCCAAAGTGCGTGCCGTGTGAAAAACCACACAGGCTCGCCCCATCGTCAGTGCTTAAGTGGAGTTCTGTTATCGATTATGAACATTAAGAGTCTCCGATAATGAGAAACGGTCATATGATAGGCTAAGTGTTCGGAAAACGAGAGTCACGGTGGTGTGTCTGCGGGACATCCAGCTGGCAACCGCGTCGTTTGGTGGCACAAGGGCGGTACCCATTGCAACCAACTAGCGACGACAGGTGCCAGTGAGTGCTCATGCACATGAAGGAAGGGCTCGAGATCAACTTAGTTGAAGGAAAGATTGCCTAACATGGTATTTGAGATCAACCCGTTTGAGCGTGGGAAACCTGCCCTAAAGTCGAAATCCATAGGGGAATGGAACCAGTTGAGAAACGTCACACCTAAGGCCTTACCGTCGAGCAGATCTACATATATAATCTTGCTTTGCTTTCTTCTCACTTTCATCATCTAATATGCGTCCCTCGACTTACATTGCGCGCGGTCTGAGCGTCGCCACCTTGTTAATGGCACTGGGAGTCTCTGCATGTGAGTTTGTTTCCAGTGTCCACTTGACCGAATAAGTGACAAGTCTGAAAACTAATGTCTCATTGTAGCTCAGCCAGAAGATCCTGAAATACTCATCGAAGCCAGCTTCCCAGAAAGCAACCCATTTGGCCGTACGTCCTGCGCCTCTCGTTCTGGCTCGTGGGTTTTTGACACGAAATTCAACAGATGTGGTGAACGGAGAGCGTAACCAGATGTATCTCGTGGTTGAGAATAGGTCTGACAAGAATGTGACATTGCAATTGGTTGCGGGGTCGTTCCATCATCCTGAGACTGGAGCTCTCGTAAAAAATGTGCGTCGGCACCGCGTTGTACCGGCTTCTGAGTTCTAACGTTTCTATCGTCAGACGTCTTCACTGACGTATGGTTTGCCCTTGCTTGAGGGTTCAAAATTACAACTCCCTTACAATTTCTACTCTGAGTGGGTCATCTTCGTCTTTTTCTTCTCAGATGTTCGTTTGCTGACGTGTTTTATGTAGATTCAAGGTATGACCAAGCATCTTCTTTCACTGTCATTTTCTCAAATAAAGCAGCCTGGTGATTTAAGGCTCAATATATGGCTAGAGCACACCGTCGATGTAAGTGTCTTTTGAAGTTCGCCATTTCGAGTCTTTATAGATGTATTTTTCAGGACGAGAAATACCGTGTGACGGCCTACGACTCAGTAGTGACAGTTGTGGAACCAGAGCCATCATGGTTTGATTTCAAACTGTACGAGTAATCACCTCCAATCTGTCGTGTTTCTGTGCTCACCTTGCGTTCGTCGATAGGCTTTCCACCTACCTCATAGTTATCGCTGGACTGGCGGGTCTCTCGTATGCAGCATACCAGGCATATGTGCCTTCGTTGAAGCCGAAACGCAAACGTCCAACTGAGGTTAGCGCGCCTGTTGGCACAGTGACTGCGACTGGTGCGAGTGGGTACCAGGAAGAGTGGATTCCCGAGCACCACTTGAAGAAGGCCAAAGGCAAGAAGACGAAGGGTGATGGTGTGGCGAGCAGTGAAGAAGTTAGCGGCGGAGAGAGCGGTGCGGAGGGGAGGAGGACGAGGAAGGGGAAGAAGTATTAAAGTCGACGGAAAAGTTGTCTACTATTAGACAAATTATGTTTACATCCTATCGGGGGTAATTTATACACGATTGACTTGCGGTGCTCTGATATCGAAGTGCCCTGATTCATGTTGCTCACCCACTTCAACATGGATGAATACCATATTTCGACTCGTGGTTCATTCTAAGAAGCAGTAGGACTAGTATCTAGAAGTCAATCTTCTTGTAACCTTTGACCTGTGAAAGCTCATTGATCGGATTCTGAGAACATGAGCACAGCACGTACCTTGTTCTCTTTGAGCATCAATAAATACTTTTCGGATAGCCATTTGCAGTTCTCCAAGTGGTTGACACCCTCATGGCGCTGACATTTGACGAGCTCGTCGCGAACAAGGCGGGCCTCCATGGCCTTGACCCAAGACTCGCGAACGAATTCTTCGCGTTCTTGTATTTTTGCTGGGAGGTAAGAAGAAGTGAATAAATGAGGGTATGGATTGATTTGAATCATACATCTTATGAGCTCAGCTTTGTCTCCGTACTCGGACATGGTCGCGGTGAGATGAAGGTTTGTTTGGGTATTATTTGTTCCAAATTGATCCGTTCCTTGTCTAAGCTGTGTGTCTGTCACTTTCATTGTGTTCTGCAAAGTTCCGGACTAGTGATGCTTTGATCTATGCCATATCTCCATTTCGTATAGTCCAGCCTAGCCCAGCTAAGGCTGCCCAGCGTGCCCAGCGTAACTCGTTCCTCGTCTCCCTGCCGTAGCTCGCTCTTGATAAATATTGATCCGTTCCAATATGTCTTTTGCCTCACCGTGTTCAACGTTCCAGATCATTCTTGCTTTCCGATCAGCGCTGCTCTCTGAAGACATATTAAACTATAATGACGGTTTCAGCTGACAAGTATCCACAGATGGCCACAGCATTATTTAAGGCCCAAATGGGCACCCCGCTCGCGAATTCATCCCCCTGATGAATCCCCCTCACTATCCAGAGCCAACATGGATCCGCGTAACTGGTCCAGCAAGCGCAATCTACACCAGGTATTTTTCTGGTCATTCCTCGAGTCTTCGCGCTGATGTCCCCTGTTTTAAAGGCCATTACTCGGCTCAGAACTGTTTGACGACCGCACAAGTGTCCTATTTGATGGGTACTTCGCGTCAAAAGCCATTCACTGCTGATTTGTGCTGATTTTTTTTCTTTGCTCAGCATGACCGACGCGTGTGTTGGCTTTATATTTCGGAGCACCCGTACCGCCGATGAGGTGAAGCAACGTGCCCGCAATGCGTTCGGTAGGCTTCGGTAATAATCCTTGCCCCTTTCCTATACGTAATACTTCTCACTGGAAAAGCAGATTTGCATGTCCCATTATTGCAACCAGCATCGTGGGTGATGTTTCCGGCCCTGTTCCGAGGTCGTGGGCATATTCAACTCTACGAAACCAGTCCGAGTTTGCAATTTGGCTGAACGATGCATTTTGCACCGTGCAGCGTGGTGATCATCTGGACGTCAGCGCATTTGTCCAAGACATCAGCCGATGTCGTCTTCCTTACGAGCTCCACAACCGAAGTCCCCTCTGGTTCCGATGTTATCTCCTCTTGGGCGACAACAACACATATAGTCTCTATTTTCATGGTCCACATGCCATCATGGACGGTGTTCCGACCCTCAATGCCTTCGCACTCATGTTTCGATGGATGACGAATGATATGACAGAATCTGCAGATAGCCTACCTTGGGGGACAGAGTGGCTTAATCTGCCCCTCGGTCCTGTTAATGCTACCGGTGGTCCTCGTGAAGATTGGGGTATCGCAGGCGTCCAGCTCCTGAAGCAACTTTCAGACTCTCAAATGGCTCATACGGTTTGTTTTCATTGACGATCATTCTCTTGGCCCTTTTCGACCAGTTTTGCCAGATCCCTTTGACTTTACGGCCCTCTCGGATATCTCAGAGTGCCGTTGGAAAAACGTTTAGGCTGGAGAGAGTTTTCAAACCGTCATTGACGCGTAGGCTAGTCAACAAGGCACGGATGGTCGGCTGCACAATGTCTCATTTATTCGAGGCAGCACACTGCATGGTGATGCTCGCCCACAGCCACCTGCCACCAACTAAGTGGAACGCTTACCACTTCTCAGCCAACTCCTCTGCGTGAGTGCTTCTGAGCGAGAGGTTGTTGATCTGCTGATAAAATTTTCAGCGCATCGTTGATTCCACATTTGAATCTACCCTACGACGCGAAGGCACATTTCATCTCATCCCGCACGTATTTACCAATCCAAATTCCCATGGATGAAATATCTTCCATAGTTTCGCCCGGAAAGCAACTCCTGCAAATTGCACACTCCCTAAAACAACAATCCGCTAGGTTTGCTACGCATCCTTGCATGCCGCACGTTCAGGCTGCAAGGGCGTATCAACGCGATGCTCTATCGGAAGAACCCGACATTGTGAGTTCTGGCTCCGTCAATAATGTTGGCTCTATCGAGCGGCGACTTCCACTATCGTGGAAAGGAGAACGAGACACCGAGCGACCAGCGATCGAGCTGGAGTCTGTATTGTTCTCGGTCCGAGTAACCTCTTTAGCTCCGTACGAAGTGTTCAATTCTTAAAATGATCGAACGTGTCTGAGAACATCCACAGGATAATACATCTGTGGACCATGAAGGATTGTCTACATGTCCAAATTCAAGTACGCAAACCCTTTCTACTTCTTTGTGGGAAGGCAGTAAGCTCAACAAAAGTTTCAGGCAAATGATGTGTGGCCACAAGCAGATCTACAGGACGTTCTGGACGACATCTGCTGTCGGGCATGTCTTATTCTTGAAGATTTCCCCCAAAACCCTCCGCGGAGCCATCCTTCTGACATGTGGTTGGATGAACGAAGCAGACTTTGATACGTTGCTTCATGACCACCTCGCTGCCCCTTTACATCACGACATTCCGAGACATACAGTACGCACGTTACAGTAGCTGCCGACAATTATCGATAATGTTCACGCTTGTATTGTCATTGTGCACCCTTATGTACATTAGACAGGGATTATTTGAGACACGAATTTCATGATATCGCTATAGGCACTGCCTATGTTCTTTGTAGACAATATTTCCGCGATCACGACGTCGACGATTCTAACATTATATCTTTGTGAGTCTTTCTGAATTCCGATATGTGATGTTGGACAAACGAACCTAAGCCAGTCATGCGAGATAGCATCTTCGTAGAGAACCGCGGGACAATTCGGCAGGGGAATTTCTTTGGTTGACTGGAATAGCATACGATCAGCGGACGGGAAGGGGCGTAAGTATAAAGGAATCATGCGAACATTACAAGTCCGGTGGTGAACTTGGGAACGATTAGGATTTCCTTGCCGTGTGCATCAATCGCATTGTGGATCGAGAAAGCAGCGAGAAAGCTCGTCATAGCGATCCAGAGCGACGCGTCCGCGACATGCTGTCCCACACTGACCAGCAGCTTTCAACGGAGATCGAAGGAGCACGAATGGAATAGATACTCACCAGATCCGGCGACCCCAGCCAAAGGCTAAAGGCATCCTGTCATCATTGAGAGACCCGTCTTCCTGCAGAAATCTTTCGGGCCTGAATTCTTGAGGACTGGGGTACTTCTCTTCATTGTTCGTCATCGCCCTAAATATTTTTATCACTTTGAGATATTCAGAATAAAGGTAGAGCAAGCTTTCCATGTGTTTGAAAATACAGTAGCACCTAACAATCCAAGTCATTAGCGACCTTTGGGCATATCTGAATGATCCTAACCTTTCGGGATGTAGTAGCCTTTGTAGATGTGGCTGGTCGTTGTTGCATGCGGTAGGCCTGATAATATCATCAGAGGAAATCAATAAGTGTTGTGACAGACGGACCAAGCGGAGCCACAGTATTCCACCTGAGTGATTCACGCATAACAGCTTCCAAGTAAGGCATCGCTGCTCTGTCGTCAAATTCGGGGAGTCTATTGTTGCCAATAACTCGATCAATCTCGGTTTGCGCTTTGGCTTGTACATCTGGGTTGAGCACCATAGCAAGAAGGAACACGAGTAACGTGGCAGAAGTCTGAGCCGAGAGTAAATTGATTACCGCGGGCACACGCAAACTTGGGCGATACTAACCGTTTCGGATCCCGCTGAAGACAAAGAAGAAAAATGAGCATCGAGAGGACATTCCTTCAGCTTAGATACCTGTGTATGCCACGCTAGCAGACGCCTTGACTGCATTTATGATGGCGTTGTCTTCAAAACCATTCATCCTATTCAATGAATCCGCTACCAGGCATGGCCCCGCCTGTCCAGTAGCCTGTTCAGGTGTCGTTCGTCAGTTGTTTGTATCTATATTGATTCAGTGACTCACCATCTTCTGTGTGATATATTTAAAAGGGATCTCCTTCACATCGTAACCCGCCTTGAGGATGTTGACTGATGCTCGCTTGTATATGGAACCAGGAAGCCAGGTAGGTAGCTGCAAAACTAAAAGCGTTTCTAAGGTTTGACTTCAGACCGTCATCGCTGAATGTATGAACATACGGAAAGGGAAAGCTTCCATCACCGTAGTATTAAGGGGCGTCAAAGAGTCGACCAGCAGTCCCGTGAACCTTTCCATGATGTGGACGAACTCATCATCCGCAGCTTTCGGTTCATAATCGTATACCAGAGACAACACAACTGAAGCACTAAACCTGATATTAAATCAGCTTCGGCACGAGACGAAATACATGCCATGACCAACATCTGAAGATGGCTTTTATAATTGGCAGGATCTTGTAGAAGACTGAACAGCATTTTATGGGCGCAACGGAGTTGTACAGCGTGATAGGTGGGTACAGCAACTGGACGAAACGCCTGATGAAAAATTCGTCGATGAAGGCGCCACCTGTTGAATATCTTAAACACCCATCAATATCGCATAGAATAACTTATCACCCACATGTCTCCATACGGCAAGAACGCAAT
Organism: Rhizopogon sp. AM-2018a; assembly: GCA_002995095.1. NCBI lineage: Eukaryota > Fungi > Basidiomycota > Agaricomycetes > Boletales > Rhizopogonaceae > Rhizopogon > Rhizopogon sp. AM-2018a. The sequence goes on along the minus strand of PVYJ01005615.1, from coordinate 3,797 downwards.
GTTGAAGTCCGTAGCGAAGCTGACAACACCTTCGTAATCAACACTCAGTGCACCAAGATAGAACTCACGGGGCGTAAACAGACGACTGCGGCCTATCGGAATATATGCTAGAATTCCCGTCGAAGAGGTCCCTCGCGACCTCCTCAGAGTTGACAACCACGACATCCTTGTTGAGCAGACGAACATGAATGATGTCCCCTGGAGAACAATATGAGTTGTGGTAAATAAATTACCGCTACATCGTGCAAACCATATGTGGATTTCCAAGAAGTGAAGCTCAGCCATATCCGGGTATCAAGGCTGAGAACATTTCCCAATATTGGGAGGGGGTTAGGACCGGGTGGTAGCGGAGGATGCGAATGATTGCCCAAATATTTTCGATAACAACCTAGAACGGCCAGCACCAAGGCTGATGTAGCCAAGTAAAGTTTGGGACCGCCGTCGAGCATCTTGTTGTAGGTTCAAGGACTCGGAATCAGACGCATGATTTTAGTCTTCATGATGCATATATATGTGAGTCTAGCAGTCAAGAACCATGACGACTCAGAAGGAATCATGCAATTCTGCGCTACCAGCTAGCTCGGTAGCTGGCACTATGGCTTGGAAAAATCACGATGTCCCATGAATCATTATGCTCGAAGGAGTTGTGTGGCCACGTAACAGATGATTTGCAGATATGATCATAGCGGTTATCGTGTGTGGTCCAGCGAATCATCCTTGTCGCTCGTTGTTACAACCAGGCAATGCGGCGCTAAATCAATGTCAAATTTTGAAGTTAGACGAAGGGACACGTGAATTGATTCCGCGGGAGTAAATCTTCAGGTCCACAATATATTATGACAAGCGATCTCGTCCTGGCTCGTCTCATTAGACCCAGGCGTCAATAGTCTCGGATAGCAGATAATAGATATGGTAGATGGAAGGTAAGTAATTCTCGGTGGTTCCGGACGATGTTGATCGGGGTTCTAAAAAAAAGAGTGCATTGACATCCCATCTTGGTATCTTTCTGAGTCCTACTGCGGACAGTGAATATTCTTTCACCACCTACATAGCGAATACCCGCAATACAGAGTCAGCCCATAACGCACATAGCTGCTACGTACGGTGACGTTGCGAAGCTTGAGCTTGAATTGACGTTCCTATCTACGCAATCTAGCAGCTGGTGGATCGATTGTTCGATATGCGAATTGGTATGAAGAGAAGGAACGGTATCAATACAGTAAATTCGCACATTACATGTGTGAATTTACTGATAGTAGGAGCCTTTGATGAGATAACGAAAAGAATCAGTCCACTCAACTCGAAACGCGTCTCTCGTGAGATCTTTAATAACATGGTGGTGGGCGAAGATCTTGAACTGCCGTGCTACGACTGTGCCACAAAACGTTCTGGACGAATCTGACTGTCTCTATCCGCGCTTTCCTTTCTCCTCAACATTTCTATTCACTATCGTTACCCAACGACGCCACCCCCTTTGTTGGAGATATAAATGACGATAGATTTACTAGGACAATTTTCGTAGTCTATGCTTCAGCAACTATTAAGGTGACTCTACACTATATCGAGCTTATACCTTTCAATACCCTTCCCACTACATATTTAAGTAGTCATTCGCGTCGTACATCCGGCAGCAAAATAGTGGTGTAGTTTCTCCCCTTCCAAATTTACTCACGGTCCCTTCATCACTACCGCTACACAAAATGTAGCATTCTTACAACTGAGAAGGGCGCTTCTCAACTCGCTCAATATCTTGCCCGCCCGTCATTTATCGCCTTGTGCAGACATGCTATCGATTATTGAAGGAGAGGTCGTCTCCACTACGTCCGATTTGAATTCGTCCACCAAGGTCCGATCCCGCAAAAAGTGGAAAATGATATGATATAAGATCCACTACATAGCGGGAATAATATCGTATTGAATGTCTGAGCCCCTTGTCAAACGGCCTTTTCGCG
>PVYJ01005606.1:461-16785 GCA_002995095.1 Rhizopogon sp. AM-2018a | reverse complement strand
CATGGTACGAGAGAAGCGTGCCCGCTAATACATTTTCCGTCGGAGACATCGGGTACATTCCAGTGGGGAAAGACTTCGGCTCTTTCGTCCTTCTCCGTAACGTCATCAAAGATGGAACGGCTGCATTCAGCCTATCTCAGCGGTTGCACGGCGAGCACTGGTGCTGGAAGCATGTTCCAATACGTCGACAGCCTCTCCAACCTTATGAGCTGCCTGAAGCTGTCGCTGGGTGAGTGTACTAAAGCTATGTGACAGAAGTAGTTGACGACGACATTGCGACAAGATGGCCCGTTGCAGTACCTCCATACAGTCAGATCGACGTTGCGGTGGCGCACGAAGCCTACCTTTCTTGCGTCAAGGATGCATGGCAATACCTACTGCAGAATGGAAAGGATCACGCGGTTGATGCTGGCATTAGGCCGGATGAATTGATCTTTGGTAAGCCTTTCCTCTTCTTGTGTGACCTTGCGACGTCATACTCACCCGTTCCCACAGTGACCCATGTTGGAACCCATCAAGATTTTTATGTCAATGATTTCAGACCAAAACCTTTTACGCCACATGCTCACTCAGCAAATCCCCGGTTCGGCGCGAATCAGTTCCATCAGCAGCAGATGCATGGCTTCCACCAGTCACCAGGCTTCGGTTTCCAGAATCATGGCATTCCATTTGATCAACCCGTCCTTCCCACGATAGTTTACCTGTTTACCTCCTTGGATCCTAATCACGAACCTCACTGGTCACCATCCCCCATTTGCCTACCAAGAGGCGTTCCGCGCCAACCTCTGGCACGAGATTTCACGACGAAAATCGGGTGGTAGGTAAAGCTTTTCAGATTATCAGAGTTGGATTGACCTTTGCGCACAGGAAAACCGGGTTTTTGCATTATGTGCAGCTCCTTGCTGAGGATTTTGATGACACTAGTTGATGAGACGTGAAGTCCTTTCCACCGGATCGAAATTTCACATGTGCCAGTAGTGGCTTGGTAGAATTTGTAACTTATTTTATGTATTGAGTGGAAATCTGCCAGTGGGGACATATTTTATCGAAGTTGTGAACTGTTCTATCGATGTCTAAAGCTCTGCTTCTTGACCGAGTTCGGAGCTGAAGTTGTACGGCATGCGCCACATACGGCCTAATTGAATGCGTGGCTGTGCTAGACTTGTCCCTATCCAAAATTTCATCTAGTATTACGGTTCACGCGTCGACCTCCTTCACGTCAAGGACACCCTTAGACCTTTACTACGCGCTGGCTGCCCTCTCGTGTTCGAAATTGCTGCTGCCAGAAGCTTTCGCTTCTCGCGGAGGCAGGGCTGCGAATAATGCACGTCTCCCGACATCGACCGGAATGTCCTTGAGTGATCACAAGATTTCTCGTTCCGCCAGGAACTTGAGTTTCCTTGGGGTTCAGAATTATTTCAATGGTCTTGAAAAACACGTCCATAGATGCGATAACAATCTTCGGGGCGTCCGTCGAGCACAGTTTTCGATCTCGTGCGCCTCAGCGCACGCAGTGTCGCTTCGAAAGCCAAAGGGATTGGATCTCCCAGCAGAAGACTATTACTCTGGAAGTTCTGCGCCTCTTCCTCCTTCCCAACGCTCTGACTGGCGGCTAAGAGCCACTTCATGCACCAACCGCACTCAACCTCTTGATGCTCAAGGACACAAGAGATACATCAAGCGTGTAGCTCCTCCCTACATGCAAGTCCAGCCGGGAGAATCATTTCACGAAGAGATACAGGCATACAATGAACAGTTCGTTGCTCTTCTACAGCTGGTTATTGTGTTCAATTAATTGTTTGCAGTTTCTTATCTCTACTGGATTCTGAGCAAGCCGAGGATGAGTCAGTTCTGAGGGAACGACTGTCCAGTTGGTCGTTGTCTCGATTACGAGAAGAAGGCTACACGATGACTGGTCTTTCCGCGTTTTGGATGGATGCACCAAAGTTTGGACGTCCTGTGGCTTCATTTTCGCTTGGTCCTGGTATCGACCTACCAGAACACAGGTTCGAGTGAGTTGTTTCAAACGAATTTCTATGAGGTGTACACATACTTTGTTCAGGAACGGTACCCAGGTTCTTGTTTCGCGGTTCGATCCCCTTCAGGAGCCGCCACACCGAGGCAGCGTCCTGGGCACTACTACGTCGCAGCTGCGAGTGGCATTTGAAGACAAATTCGACCTTGAAGAGGGCAGCTGGCGCTTGGACGTTGGGCGGTCTAACATTGTGTTCGATCGTATGAGGACGGCTATTTCTCGCTTCAATCACGACCCGCAAGCGCTAGAGGATCAAGGTCAAACGCTGTCCTCTTCAGACCGCCAGTTCATTCTCCACGGAACGCGCTTGCGAGATGTACTATTGCGTTCGTTTTCCCCCGAGACACCTTCGCTTCATGTGCCGCTGCAGCCTCCAGATGAGGTTTCGTATGTGCCTCGAGGGACACTTGAGCATGATAGTCGCGAGGCGCGCGACCACGGAGGCGCGTTCAAGGAGGATATGTACATCCAGAGCTGGGCAAGACGATACTCACAGATTAAGCCAATTGTGATAGATGGTGACCCAGTCATTGAAGGACTGAACGTTACGCAGATACGGGCTATCGCTATGATGATTGGCGAAAGGATCAGTCTTGTTCAGGGGGTACGTTTCATCAGGTGATACTCTGTTTTGAAGACTAAGGGGCGCCCACCACAGCCGCCTGGCACAGGAAAAACGAAAACTATCATTGAAGCCGTGAAACTACTCAAGGTCCAAGATCTCTCTTCGTCGATTTCGTATTTTTGTCTCATGCTTTTTCAGGTCCACTTTGAAGTGCATCACCCCCTCCTTGTCTGCACCTACACCAACGTTGCAGTCGATAATCTGGTGGAGGGCTTTGTAGCGGCTGGGGTGAAACCTCTTCGAATAGGGTATGGTGGTAAAATCAAATCGTCTCTGTACGAGCATACGTTAGATGCGAAGCTGGAGGCTCATCCTCTCAAGCCTAAGGCCGACCAAGTTCTGAAGGAACAGGAAAACACCGAAAAGAAGCGAAATGAACTGTACCAAAGGATTGCTACGGCAGAAAAAGCGGGCAAGGCTGAAAGGCTCGAGAGAATGCGGTCTGCGCTTGCCATGATGGAGAGGCAGATTTTAGCAATGAGAGCGAAACTGTATGCGATGCACCAGGAAATGCTCAATGATATCACTGCCGCCGCCGATGTAGTGAGTGATCTGCTACTCGCAACCGCTTTATCATGGACTCATGACGGCTTGGTAGATTTGCACGACGTGCATTACATCCGCCAGTGCCGCTCTCAATGTTCTTGACTTTCCAGTCGTGTTCCTGGATGAGGCCTCCATGTCGACAGAACCAGCGTCACTCATTCCTTTGATGCGAGGGGTGAGTCGGCTAAGCTTTGTATACGGGTTCTTGTTCCGACCATTAGCGCAGTCTCAACATGTGGCATTGATTGGCGATCACAAACAATTACCTCCGGTCATCACAAGCCGTGAGGCACAACTTAACGGCCTGGGGATCAGTCTTTTCGAGAGACTTACTGAGGAAGGAGGTGTGTCACTTCGGTCACAACTGTCCGGATATTTCTTCTGACATTTTATTTAATTATAGTTGTGCCGTCAATCATGCTCGATGTGCAATACAGAATGCATCCTTCTATTTCTAGATTTCCCTCTCTAGAGTTCTATAATTTTTCTTTGCAAGACGGGACGGTAGACTCCGCCGGGAACATACACCCTATGCTTCTACCCCCCCTCTCCAGCCACCTCGAGCAAAATGCCCTGACCGGACTCCGTCCCTCTGTTGTTTTTATTGATCACGCTGGTTCGGAAACTTCTAAGGACCGTAGCAGAGTAAACTGGAACGAGGCTCACATTGTTTGCAGCATCGTCGAAGACCTCTTGTTACAAAACGAGGTAAGCCCCGCCTAGTTGTCAGTTATATCCAACCGACACTTGTTTTCCTAGAATCTGCGAGGAGAGAACATCGGCGTCATTGCACCATATGCCGCGCAGATTTCGCTGTTATCCCGCCTTCTAAACACCGACGTGAAATATCGCAAGCGCTTCGCATCAACTCTTGGCGATCATCGTATGATGCAGCTTAGCAGTATCGAAGTGAAGACAGTGGACGGGTTCGAAGGCCGCGAAAAGGATGTGATTATCTTTTCAACCGTGCGAAATAATACGTCGGGTTATATTGGATTCCTGGCTGACCGCCGACGATTGAATGTTGGGCTAACGCGTGCGAAGAGGGGGCTTTTTGTTGTCGGGAGTATCAATACCCTGAAGGCTGGGAAGATGGCCAGGGGTGGGTCTGGCGAAGGACCTGCACGAGTTGGGAAAGGGGCTGAGGCTTGGAGAAGATATGCAAACTATCTCCTCGAGCAGAACATGGTGCTCACGCTTAGTGGAGATAGGCTAAGGAAGGTGCTGTATGGGCACACGATTCAGAAGGAGAGAAGTCGGACGACGTTGAGCTGAGTCATTTTACCATAGTAAATTGGTTATTGGTCCCCTAAGTAGTATTATTAATATCATGTCGCGCTGGCGGTGCTGCCCATGTTGTTTGTGCGAGTATCAGAAAGGACGTAAGCTTCCCATGAAGCTCGAAGTTTCCGAGATGGGCGGTTTCGAAAAGCTGTGTTCTCGATAATCCAGTCGAGCGTTCGTATATTACGTTGACTGTGGGATACCTTGGCACATTTGGCGCGGTCCCGAAATCGGATGCCATGTCATACCAGTCTCAGGCTGCAGCCCTGCCTCCTTGCATACAATGTTATCATACATTCCTCGTGCACTATAAGCTACAGCAGTTCCGGAGTGGCGTGCCGCAACAACAATTACGTGCGCAATATGAATGTAAAAAGCCGGCTGTTTTCTTATGTAGTAGTCAAAAAGCTTGAAAGCTGCGCGCGTTTGCTGGATTGCAAGATCCGAACTGCATTACTTCAGGGTTCAATCGAGCCTGGCGCCCTCGAGGCATCATGATACTACTACTATAGCTAGTAGATACCTAAACTTACACACACACACACCTAGGCTGTTCTGTCACTGCTTTGTGAAGCTAAGGGTGGGCGCAAATTTTAGAATTCAATTTACCGCAAGCCTTCCACATTGTCGAGTAGCTGTCAAGGGATTCGATGGAGGTTCATCATGTCCCCTCGCAAAGCACCGCGGAGGGGGGGCGGCGGCTAAATCACATCACTTGTGATTGGTTCCTCCACCAGAACTTCAGCGTGAAGATTCGCACCTTCTTTCTTTAAATTTGAGGGAAGTCTCATGATGTTCGCCAAAGTTCCCGTTGACTTCGATGCTGGTGTGGTGCACGTAGCTCGTAAAGAAGATGGGTTCACGAATCACAATAACCCCCGTACTACTAGCTCACCAACGGAGGTCTACAAAAGGGAATCAATTGATCCGTTACGCCTTATGTATGCAAAGTTGCGCCAACTCGAAAGCGGGGCTCCGAATCGTATGGACCCGACGAGGTGCCGTGAAAATTGAACGCCAGGGTTGGTAGGTTTATAATTCAATATTCATCCTCCGCCAGGCTAACGGAGACTACTTAGTTTGTCTCCGTCTTTTGGGTTAAAATTCGGTGGATGGAGTAGGTGTGTTACCGCTTACCGAGGATCCAGGAAGGTAGGCTAGATCTGGGATAAATTGTTGATCATTTGGAAGAAGAAGACGTTGATGGAAGATGAAGTTGGTAGAAATTACGTGAGCGGAAGTAACCGTCCGAGCACATAAAGTTGAGCAACTGGTCCACGTGGGGCGTGGGTACGCGTGAATTACCGAATACCGCCAATGATTTCCCCCTTTCCGACGCATCGCACTCTAAATTGAGCGGTGTGAAATTGTGAAATTTGGTGTCTTGAGAGTGACGGAATGGATTACTGGTCGACCAACGGCATACGTTATCGATATCGTTATTATGTCGGCGTCAAAACCATCTTCCAGGACAGTTGAAAAGCAACTCGAGATGCGGCCTGTTACACGTAGTATTATCACCCACTTACTTCCCTCATTGCTTGTCACGCTGGAGACACTTGATATTCAATCATTCACCTTTCAACGAAGCCCTCCACACTTCTCTATTACATTCTCGGATTCGACATCCCCATTTTTTGGAACCAGTTTCTCTATTCCTGATCAAAGTCTCACCTTCAATCATTTTTAATCTGCAAATCGCTCAGTTCATTCAAGTCGTTTTTGCATCCATCTTACCTGGCAACCAATAAATCCCATCTCCGCTGGCGGCTCCACCAAGTTCTTCTTGGGGTTCAAATAGGACCGACTGTTTTCCAGACAGCCCGTTAGACGGTCCTCGCGGTACTGCTTCACTTAGTATGTCATCCGGCTCATTCCTCTTGCCCTCCCACGCTGCATCTTTCGAGGACATGTTGCGCAAATTCCGCCAGTTGTCAACGTCCTCAACCCCCTCTTGTAATTCTTCCCTATCACAAACCGCGAATTATCCCCTCGTACAGCTTGACTCTTGTGCACCGCATTGCATTCCTCGATCATTGAATTCTCAGCCGCCTTCACCCCTTCCCAGTCTCGGCGCTCCGTTCGTCCCTGTATCATGTCAAATGTCGAGGGATCTAGATGTTTGTATTTCATCATCTCACGGCTTTCATAACGACCCTCCTTGGAATTTGTCTCCGACCTCCTCGAGTAGCAGTGAAGGAATTTCCTTGCCGTCCTGCTTTGTCGACGAGTTCCCTGCGACTGGGTCATTATTCGAGGAATTCAGATACACGCGATCACGCGTCCTCCATGTAGGTACCTTGGTTCTGCATCACGTATCGAAATCTGATAAGCGTCGACTCGAAGCTTCAGAAGGATCATCGCTTGACATTATCGTCACTTGTGTCATTTTTGACAGAGGTAAGCGCACTCTGTTCTACCCTGGTGTGGATTTTCGCAGTTATGCTGAATATAAAAAAGGCTCAGGATCAACGCGTTTTTTTCAGACCGCCCATGTCGATGTGGGCTGTGAGTGAGAGCGCCGAGCCGAACGATGTCTGGGCGATATTTCAGTCGCACGAGGATGTAAGTGTGGTATCCTTATATGGTCATCTTATCCCCGAAGCGGTTATTCCCTTGATTTGCGGGGCGCATCATTACCTTTTTAGCCAGTGGTGGTCGTCCACGTGGAAGTGGGTTGGATACCGTTGTCGACGTCGCTGCTACCAGTCAGGCACGCAGTGAGACTGCCGAGGGTCTGATTTATTCTGACGACCCAGTGGCTCTTTTTTTTGCTTTTTTGTTTTCATCCACTTTCACTGATTATCCGATCTTAAAAAAATTGCTGTGCTGACGGAAACATGATATTTTGTAGGCCTGTTCAGCACTTTCTCTCTCTCATCCCTCCATCTCCATCATCCCTGCTCTTGCGAGTGATTTAGAGCCTTTGAGCAGGTTGCGCAGAGTTGATTCCGCGAAGGTACGTCGTGTTCGATCATCGAGCGTGTCAACCTCTGACCTTTGAGCCACTAGAATCTATCCGCAATCCCGTACCCACTCCGCATGTCCCTGTCTACGCCTGACCTTCATAAATGCGTACAAGTGGGCATGCACACATTCGCCCAGAGTCCCCTGCGGGCGCAGAATGATGACTTCGTCATCTCCAGCAACCCGCCTAACCCGCGAACAACGTTTCGACTGGGTGACTGGATGTAAGTACCTATTTGGGAAATTATCGCGCACGAATTTGCAAACACCTTTTTATGATCGAGGGCGATCGTGTTGTGGAGTGCCTAGACTTTTCTTAGGGGTCACGATGCTCGTCATGATATGGTGCTGATTGCTTCCTCTCTAGATGCAACTCGGCCAACTGTGCGGCGCATAACTTTGGGTGAGTGTCGTTCTTTGAGTCATTCAATTTCTACGTAGTCTTTCCACTCCATTGGACTTGGAGATGGTCGAAGACGAAGCTTGGAGAAGGCGCCACGTCGATCATCATATGCGTCATCATTTCCCACTTTAAGCTGCTTCTTCAAATCACGCTTTTCGTATCTTTGTATCAGAACAACCTTCGTTCCATCAGCTCTTCCACGTTCTTTGTTTTCCTATCTCTCGCGCAAGAATGGTGCTGACCGATTCGTTTCCTTGCATGATTTTACACAGACGCAATCTAGCTTGCAGAGGCTGTGGATGCCCACGTTCTGAGAACCAACCCTCGACAATGCAGCGGCAAGGATCTGGCGCACCCGCGTCACGTCTTGCAGCATCGCCCCGTTTCGTCAACTCATCCGGACACCCACCCATGTCGCAGAGCCCCATCTCTCCACCGCTTTCCTCGCCCCTCTATCCTAATGTCAGTCGTAACGTGCGTGCACCTCAGCCTAGCATGATCAGTGCAAAGCCTTCCTCTCCTACCCACCCTCTCCTCACACCTTCCGGTCGTTCTTTTGCGGTGGGAGGTAAGGTGCAAAACGTCTCTTCGGACCCGTTGTCGCCGTGCATCATGTATTGGCCAGACAATGAATCATTCCCAGAGCAAGGTCAAATTCGACCAAGCAGCTTGATGGTTGTTCCGGTAAGTATTGTCTTCTATGCCCCTTATCTTATGGCTGATGCACGATGCACTCTAGCAGCCTCCGATCTTGAACACTGGTAATCGCGGGCCTATCGAACATCAACCTGGTGATTGGATTTGTCAGAAGTGTAATTATCTGAATTGGAGACGCCGCAAAGTTTGCCAGACCTGCTTCCCCTGTTGGTACCCACTATCTGCGATGTTAAATCCTTATTGACTTTCTTCAGATGCTGAAGGAAACGGCGATTCCATCTCCGCTGCTGTGCAAGCGGAACGCATCAACTTGCTTACATCCCTCCTTGCGCAGAACCAGCTTCCTCTCGCCAGTAGCCCTGCATCCGTTGCATCTCAAGCTCCCCGATCGCATTCCATGACACCTCCACATCACCATCGTATGTTCATGGACGGTGTTCCTCAGACTCAAGTCCCATGTCGCTCCCGTTCACATTCTAACTTCGATTTGAGCACCCAATACTCCGACTCTCAGTTCATCTATGAAACAGCCGCTCCCCGTCGTGCATCCCCGTCTTTGTATACAAACCTTGGTCATCCAGAGGATCGTCATTTTTCAAATGTCCCTGCTCCTCTGCTCCCCTCTTTCTTGCAGGATATCGTGCAGTCACCCACTCTTTCTCCGACTTCTACGTCATCCGCCGACCTCTCTCCTGATGATTACGATGATAGCTTCTCTTCGGGACGCTCATCGTTCGGGAGAGAGCGCATTGTAGCGAATGACTCTTCTTTGAACCTACCGGTCAACAATATCTGGAAGCTGAACGATGAGGAGACGAAGGGTATCGCAGGCGTTGCGTTGCCCAACATAGACCTAATAGGGGGTAGGAAAAATAGTCCCGAGGGGTTGCATCGCCTATCCAGTTCTCCTTGATCGTGAGTTCATCTCTTTTTTGTTCCGATGGTCGCTTACAGTACTTTTAGTCATGCCTTATATATCAAGCATTAGGGAAGAATACCGACAAGCGGGGGTGGAATTCAGATCCCAACGGATGGACACGTGGAAGCATCTGGGTATTGTAGGAAAATACGGTTAGAGTGACCGATCTGGTATTTTTATTTGTTCTTTCCCTAATGCTGGCTCATATGATGGATTACTTGCTTCGACGCAAGACGTCCCCGCTCACTCTTCTGCTTCATCTTTGCACCTTTGGATCTCGCAATCGTCGGCATATTCAGCATATTGTTTATCTTGGTCAATTATTTTATATTGGAGCCTCCCTTATGTACTGCTTAATGTTCGTGAAAGTTTGCAATGATATCGATGTTCGCGATCTTGTGGAGGCTTGTGGGGCCAGGAATGTTTGTGCATGTTAGCATCAGAAGGTGTTGGGCAACAACAGGCAACAAACACGGTAGCAAATAACGCGACGGACCTCGGTAATCAGAAAAGTTGCCTTCCCTATGATACACACTGGAACATGACTGGTGTTGTAATACAAGCTCATCAATCTCAACCCTCCGCCGCTGCCACTTTCCTCGCGACGCAATTAGGACACACACGAAATGCGCCTGTCGGTGAAGAATCTGACCTCCTTCGCTCTATACGTGCCGCTATCCGAAGTTCTAGTACTAACACTGTGAACACAACTTTCAGCCCCTTCTTCGCAGGTGGATCAGAGTCTTGGATAGACCAAGAACTTTCTTGGAATGACTATTGCGTTGTCCTGAGCGAAGGTGGAATCATCAAAAGGAAGTGGGACCTCAGTCAAGAACACCAGGCCATCCAATATGCTTGCATAGGGAAGCTCCTGCAGTCGACGGGAGGTTCTGAACGCCAGCCTCATGGCAGTGCTCACTATACGAGAAGCAAGAACGAAACATCCGAAACGATGAACGCCATCTTTGGACCTTTCGCATCGCTCAGAGAGGAAACCAAGGGTGCTGAGGGTCTGGTGGAGGAAGTATCTGGAGTGTTTGTCTTCTTGCGAAGCATTGGAAAGGTCTTCTTGCAGAACGGGATGGACTACACGTTTTCGCTTCCATTTCTCGTGCACAAAGCATGGCCGCTTCATCCTCACGGCGTCCTTATCCAGCGAATCCTTGATCAAGCTGAAGTTGACGAGGCTCGTGCTACAGGAGATGATCCATTGCCCACCATGTTTACTATCACGAGCCCGTTCTCGGAACCAGCAGCCGTAGGAATCACTAGTGGCATTTTGGGGGGCAGCGGAGACGAACCTGTTACTTTAGTGGATGAGGAAGAGATTTGTTCCAAGCCACTCGTCACCGCATCTGCCAGCGAGGAGGTTGTCTGGGTCTCACCTGGCGTCCTGAACTCAACTCCCGAGATTTTGGTTACCTTTGATGCAGACAAAGGGGATCTGTCCATCTGGAGATATGTATACATAAAGCCCAAAGACGCTCCAGTGCCTCTTACTCAGACGAAGCGTCGTAGCACTTCAGGGAAGAGGATGTCTGTCCCTGGAACGAGGCGGCAATCCAGCACCATCGGCGACCTTCTGGAAATTGACCGCCGTGTGCCTCCTTCCTCTCAAGACATGGAGTTTGATGACAATTTCCCCCCACCGTTTCCCCCAATGTCGGGGCTTCCGCCTTTAACGACAGCTGGTATCACTGTGCAGCCACCAATACCAGGAAGAAAACGCGAATCCCTCACTCGCCTCGATCTCAGTTTGACGATGGACAGAATGGCGCTCGGAGGACAGAAAGATGTAGACGTGTTGATCACCCCTGTTGAACATGGAAGAATGAAGGCATCGTACTGGGCCCAACAATTGACCACTCATCGTTTGGCAGGGAACCAGTAGGATGTTGTTTACCTCACCTAAACGTACGCTCATGTTGTTGTAGACTGTCAACGAAGGACATATCAGTTGCATTATTTGATCAACGTTGTAATGCTACGGGTTATCACTCGCTCCTCGCAATCTGCCTGCCCGAGGCGCACGTGATCGTCTTTGTGATTACCATCGACGAAGGCAAAAAATCCTTCGTAGTAAAAAGTCTCGCTACTCTGGAAGCCATCGCAATCGCTTCTATACGCGCGACTCGTGCTGACATCTGGGATCTCCTTGCAGTGAAGAAGGATGGCTCTTTATCATTGTTTACGCACGGATTGTACGAGCTCCCTATACAGCTTAGACTCGCGCAACCCTGGAACGGCGACAGCAGTGATTCATCTCAGGTCGTCTCACTCGATCATGTTGTAGCGTTCAAGCACGTCTGTGTGTCCTCAGTGTATTTGGAGATGAGCGATGGGAAGGTCTATTATGCGCGAATGGACATGTCACCATCCGACCCACTGGTTACCCAAGCCATGCATATTCTTGCATTTGTGCTACCCAACGACCAGGCTTTCGACCTTCATCGGAAATTTCTCGAGTCGTGGTCGCAGCGTTACTTCCGAACATCGCCTAGTCTCGAATTCCAGGAATTCACCCTCGCACTTTTTTCACTCCTTGATCTCAAGCTTGTATATCCTTTCAAACACGAGGAATCCGTCATCAGCTCCTCTGTGTGGGAAAGATTTTCAGCGTTGTCCACTTCTAATCGTTCCTTCGACGATGATCCGGCTCTCAAGCGCTTGAAGCTTCCTACACCCCCGGCTACGCGACATTACTTCCTTTTTACTCTGAACGTCAATCCTCTCCTGGCGCCTGTGCTCTACGCATTGCATATGTTGGCAGAGGACCTTCGCTTAGTCGTTCTTCGATATGAATCCCTCATGCTCCTCATTCCCTTGATATGTCAAATCGCACACATCGTTCGACCAGAATGGGCGGATTACTGGAAGCGCCTCTGTCCTAATATCATGCCGGGATGGCCGGCCCCATCTACAACCCGTCAGTGTACCTTTTTCGTCGGTTGAAATGTTCTCAATCTTCCTCAGGTGTGGACATGCTGGACGACCGGATACCAGTCTGGCCGCCTGATATGTCTGCGGTTCTTTACGGAAGGATAAGTAACCCTGACTGGCAATTCCCATCGTACGAAACTTCCCGGCTTGGTCGACTCTTTGCTATCGATCCATCCTTCGCTTTTGGAAACACCGAACCGCTCATGTCCTTGCAGCGTCTCACAGCGGCCTACATGTGTCTAGCTGATAATACGGGGCTATCTACGCAAAAACGAGCAGAAAAGACAGTCGAAAAGCTCGTCGACATGCTTGACACAGCAAAGCAGGGAACTGCGTTCCTTAATAGTCTTCCGTTGGGCATCGCAGCACCCCTTAGAGAAGCTATTAGGACGTGCCAGCTGGCGCCTCCTTCACACTGGCGAACAGAGCATTATGACCTCATCGGTCGGCGTGATTTAGCTTTCAGTATCGCTGGGACGCAGCCAGAGCTCTCGCAGAGTTGCATTTCTCAGTCTGCTGAAACCTATATGGTAAAACCCTACGATCCAAAGCATATTGTAGCAGCTGACCCAATTCCAGAATACCCACCGACGAGTAACGATTAGTAGTTTGGCTGAGAAGGCAAAATATGCAAGCCTCGGAGAAATCGATGAGCTTTCTGGAGTTGAGCTCGATCTCAAGGGATTTACGAAGATTCGTTTCGGTCAGGATCGCAGGTTGGAAGAAGTGGCCCGTATGCTGTGTTCGTCAGCTGTTCCATCTGTTCGGCTTGTGGAGCGCCCGGAGTTGAAGTGAGCCGGATAAACTGGTCGAGGTTGAGTCTTTACTGATGACTCCTGTACAGCGAGCATGACCAGGCGAAGGAACAACAACATCAAGTGGTTCGTATCGCAGAGCGAACGCTGGCACTACCTTACGGCCGTGCTATGTTCACTTTTGGTTCTGTTTCGACGGTCACAAAAGAAGCATATATCATCCCAAAGATGGAGTATGCGGTCAAGATACAACCGTCAAATATTACTACCGCACCTGAGGTTGGCAAGATTCCTGTCGAATGCCTCAGCTGGGGCGAGTTCCATAATGGTGTTGCAGCAGGACTACGGATCGCTCCTGACGCTCGCGGTGTGGAGAGTTCGTGGATTGCCTTTAACAAGCCCTCTGAGCTCACCCCAGAACATGCCGGCTTCTTATTTGGCCTGGGACTCACGGGACACCTCAAAGAAATGCTTACGTGGCATACTTTCGGATATCTAACCCCAAAGCATGACTTGACCTCCATCGGCGTCTTGCTTGGTCTGTCAGCTGCAAACGCTGGGACAGGCAATCGCCATGTGACAAAGTTGCTTGCCGTTCATACACCAGCTTTGCTTCCGACGCAGAGCGTTGACCTGAACGTATCCCTCATGACTCAAGCGGCTGGTTTAGCAGGCGTCGGGATTTTATACCTCGGCACCAAAAACAGGCGCATGGCGGAAGTATGTCTTCACCAAATCAGCCGAAGGGACCTCGTGCAGCCGGACCTCAGCAATGAACACCGAGAAGCTTATACTTATTCTGCTGCCTTAGCCTTCGGCATGATCATGTTAGGTCAAGGCTCCTCCGTACCTGCAGATCTCTCATCTCTCGATCGCCTCCGAGTCCTCGTGCATGGTGAAGGGAAGTCTGTTGTGAACTCACATGCACGGCCGACTTTCGACGTCAATATCACGTCTCCCGCAGCTTCTATAGCACTTGGGTTAATGTATCTCAAGACAGAACGGCGGGATGTCGCCGACATCTTGGGAATTCCAAGCACGGTCTTAGAATTGAACCGTATACAACCCAGTTTTTTGCTTATGCGAACTGTAGCAAGATCCTTGATCATGTGGAACGGTATCGCTTCGACCCTTCAGTGGTTACATGCTCAGGTCCCTGAGCCTATTGTGAAAGCGATGCATGATCACGTCCGAGGACATCCAGCTGACGACGCTATCGAGCTTGCCTATTATAACATTATTGCGGGTTGTTGTTTTGCCATTGGCTTAAAGTATGCCGGGACAGCGCGTCATGAGGCATATATCATGCTCTCGAATTACTTTGACATGTTCAGCAGATTTGTGGCAGCCAGTGGCAAGTTTCCCTCACAAAACTCACGTGTCTCCACGCTAAATATCCGACTGTCGCAGGCCCTGCCTACGATCACAAGATCAAGCGCTCGGCTGTTCGTGAAGGCCTTAACCTCATTTCCATTGCACTTTGTATGGTCATGGCGGGTACAGGAGAAATCACCTGCTTACGACGCCTGAGATATGCGTATGGGATGTATCACCAAGCGTTTCGATATGGTGTCCACGTTGCGACCCATCTGTCGCTTGGATTATTGTTCCTCGGGGCCGGCCGGTATACCCTCGGAACTTCGAATGCGGCAATAGCTGCTATGGTTGTCGCCTTTTTTCCTCGTTTCCATCATGTATCATCAGACAACAAGAGCTATCTCCAGGCTCTTCGCCACCTCTGGGTTCTTGCTGTCGAACCCAGATGTCTTATGGCACGGGATGTCAACACTCGAGAGGCCGTCTATCTCCCCGTCAAAATCACCACGAAAGAAGGGGTCGAAAAGGGCGCAACGCAACTGATTTCACCTACGTTAATACCGGATTTCAACAAACTCTTGTCGATTAGAATTGACACACCCCGCTATTGGCCCTTCTTTGTTGATCTTGAACACGTCCCGCAGCACAGGATAAGCCTCTTAAGGCATCAGACACTGTACGTGAAGCGACGCACGGCTTTTCTAAGCTATACAGAGGACCCGAGGGGAAGTAGAAGTCTTTTTGTTCGCTCAGGTTCATCTGCCGGAGACGCCGCTACCTTGGACTTTCCTCAATTGTCTGACACGAAGACACACCCCGCAAGCGACCTTACCCATTTCATCTCATCTTTCTCCAACGACATCTTATTCCTGGCTTTTGCAGATCATTTCTCACGCGAAGACGGCACGACGGTGGAAGAGAGAATATTTCACAATTATTGCCATGCAGTACTGCTTGATAGCATCCTTCAAGATAAAATGGAAACATTGCAGACCCATCTAATGCTTTATCAATATCGCAAACAATTACCATCGAGCAGTTATTTCCACCTCCGGCTACAGGATCTCCGTTTTGCCGTGGACTTTTACAGCAAAGTCTACGACCGGCGGTTCAGCGGGAGATCGGAGAATAACCTCCGACCTTCCCTGATCCGCGAAAACACTGTCTCCGGCGCATTGCAAGCATTGGATGAACGTCTCGTGGAACTACAGGATTCAACCACCTTTAATACGGTCTTTGGGAGATATGCTCGTGGGGAACTTATTGTGGAGTCGGAAGATGCATCTGAGGTGTCGCGCTGGCTGGCTTGGTATCTTCTACGCCATGGTGTTCCGTCGGCGTCGCTACTAGCGATCCTGAAGCAGCTTGCGCAGGATGCTCATGCACAATGTGCCGCTGCTGGGAATGTTAATTTGGGAATGCTGGATGAGGGTATAAAGGAAGTCCTAAGAGGGACGGGGACAAAAATGATTACAGCGTTTGGATCAGGGTGGTCAAGTCCGTCCTTGGAGCGGGTTATTGACGCATGGCAGGGGCGTTCGTAGCTAGGCATGTACCACGAGGGCGAGGGTGCGGGAGGGCATGCGTGGTACGTTGGAATTGTACACGAGACAGAAATGAGAACTATACGAAGCCAATGGTCGGAGAGTACAGCGTACTGGGACGTGGTAATCGCAAGTCCTCTACTTCAGAGCGTTCGTGATCCGACTCGTCGCGATATTGAGCCGGCCCTAAATAGTTAACCCCTTACGTGATCTGAAACTTCGACTCTGAAACCAAGCTGGGCTTATTTCCCCTATCCACATCTATTCCTCTCCTCTTGACCACATCATTCGTCCTCTTAACCAAATACATCTCTTGCCCTTACCACACCATT
>PVYJ01005593.1:4373-16182 GCA_002995095.1 Rhizopogon sp. AM-2018a | reverse complement strand
TAAAAGGGAACTACGAGTCCAGTAATACTTATGATTCCATATGATATAAAACTCTGACCCACGTTCAGAATCACACAATATTCACTATCGCGTTGCGATATTCAAGAAACGGGTAAGGAGCCACCTATCAAATCAACTTCAGTCTATGAATGATTGCAATAAAGCGAAGTTCCCATACCCCCAGAAGACACAAATGCGTGAGTGTGAAGATAGCAGGACTATCCCCAAGGTAAGAAGGGAGAGTAACGGTAAAGTTCTGATAGAAACCACCAGACTGGTGGTCCTTGGTTCAAGGACCAGCATAAAGGACGGATCCGAGTGCTTCCGCAGTTGCGGGGCAGATGCCGTTCCAGCAGTTGTCGATGGCCAAGACAATGCCAACCTGAATGCAAGATGTCATAGACTCCTTCACCATTAGAGTGAGGCTTGATATTGAGAAACGAACTTAACCACCCACCGGTTGGATAACCTGAGCAGTTACCTCCTGACCGGGACAGAAGTTGTCTCCATTCTGTGGGAACCCAAGCTCGATCGTCTGAGCAAAAGTAGCGGAAGCCGCTGCAGCGAGGGCGGTTATGTACTTGAAGAATATCAGACGAGCAATCGAAAGGCAGGGTGTTCAGGATTGTCACTTCTTCTCAATGACGTTGGACATGTTTTATACCCCACAGTTGGATTGTTTGTCATATAACGGTGACATTGCTTGTCAAACAATATCTACACAGCGTATCGCAATGAATCGAACCCTAGAACGGAATCATTAAGTCGACGTTAGACGGCTCGAAGATATCCATAGGAGCTCGATCCAGGAACCATGAGCACTAGGTAAACAACCCGCCGTCCGTTCTGTCAGGCGGATATTTTATCGGACCTAACTGAATGGTGTCAGCTTGGTCATATATCTGCAGTTCATCAGCGAAACAAGGGTCTTCTGTGAGCTCTGTAAGGCTGTAGGTTGGGGGACCCTTCACTGTACAGAGCTGTACAGAAGACCCGTGTTTTGCTGACGTTCAGTGTCGGAGCGATTAACATTGACATTCTCTTTCGGGCATATCCCACCACATTCACGACAATTGCACTGGGACGTATAGTGCAAGTGGAAGAGTTTGTCAACTGTCCAAGTACGTGAATTGAAATTGGCCGAGTCAACACATGGACCGCATATGTATATGATATTTCATAGTTAGCATAGGCGCCATTGGAGTACAAACTCAAAGGGATGCATGTAACGGATATCAACAAAGTTACGCTTCAAGTCTAGTCAATAGCACAACAAGAGTGAGGATAGTAATCGAGGATGTCCGCAAAATGACTAGAAGCAGAAACAAAACCGGCTACTGCCATGGTCTCCAGCATTCGTCGGCGGTGTAGCGGTCGACTGATGTGAATTGGGGTTCTGTGAAGGATCATCATCAAAGTACTCATCAGGTACCGCGTCTTCGTCCTGTTGTTTGGGAGCATCCGCTGCAGCATTGCGCTGCAAATAGAAGCATGAGACCTCCGTGACAGCGAGCCTAATTAGCGAAGCACACCTTTTTGCCTTGTGCAAGAGGAACATCGAAGATAGGCGGTGCCGCATGACCGGCATGAACAGGCCACCAGTTTGAGAGGCGGGATTTGAATGTGATATGAGCGGGGACAGATGATACAGGGGGTGGTGCTGGTGTGCGCTAAGAGTGACAAGATGTGAGTTGAATCGTGATTTCATCAGTCGATACTCACATTCCCGCGAGGACCCCCACGTGAACGCCCTTGCATTGTGGCCTCAGAAGGAGAGTGGATGGGATGTAGACGTGATGTCGCAGGGATCTGTGGGGCAATCGTCGAGTCAACTGCTAAAGGAAGAGGATAAGACACATACATCCAGGGGATCATGAGGCTCTTCGTTTGGAACTGGAGGAACTGCATCCGTAAGGGATGATGAGTGAAGGAATCTGCGGAGGTGGCGAAGGAAAATATGTTTCCGCGGGTCTCTTGTAGGTAGAGGTATTGGCAGATTAGGAGCACAAAATATGAAAGGTGGTGTTGTTGGATTGCGAGAACGGAGACGGAGACGACGGGTTGCGTCAGACTGCAATGATGCATGTCAATCAACATAGAGGTGAAAAGGACGTGATACCTACATCCAGTAAATCGTCGATGGTTGTCCCGGTCTTCTAGAGAAAGTTATTAGATCGAAGATGAGTAAAGGTAGGGTAAAGGCGCACTTTGGGGTGTCCTTTCGTCGCAAGCCTGATGCTGGCCAGAATGTTACGTGGGATGTCGCATATGTAGACCTTGGAGCGAGCTGCATAAGCTAGCTGTTGTGTGTATGGTGAGAGGACAACAATGTTGGTATTGATAACGTGAAATGAGGCAAGCAGCTGGCGGGAATCGAAGGCCCAAAACTTGATGGTTTCATCGGATGAAGCGCTAGCGACGAGAGTGCTATCAGATGAAAGTGCTAGACCATTGATGACCTCGGTGTGGCCTTTGAAGGAAGCTCCGACAGTCTCGAGTGTCAACGCGTCGAACTCATAGAATGTCGTGGCGTCTAAATCATTGAAGTCGAATGCGGCCAGAATTCTGGTTCCTTTGTTTGTCCAGAACACTGGTGCACCTGTTATGAATGTGAAATTCCCCTCCTTTTTCCCTTTCACTCCTCGATCCAATTTCTGTGTTTGAATATCCCAAACTTCAAGGCAGTCTCCTAGGCATGAATTCACTACGACCTTCTTTGAGTCAGGCGAGAACCGAATTGCGCCCACCCGATCAGCACTCTTGAATGGACCAGCTACCAGTTTGCCTGTGTCCAAACTCCATATCTGCGTTGTCCTATCCTCTGATCCACTCGCAAGTAGCATGCCGTCTGCGGAGATATCGATGCAGGAGACCTCTCGTGAGTGGCCATGAAATGTTTTCACGATCCTCGTTTCAACCTCCCAGGCTTTGAGCTCCCCATGAAGGCGATCTCCACCAGCAGTGACAACCCACCGACCATCTCCTGATACCGTTACCGCGCTTACTTCATACTCGCAAACTTTCCGCGCCTTCTCAATCTCCTTACCCGCCTGCAGGTCCCATCGCCGAACAGCCTTATCCTCAGATCCGCTGATCATTTGCTTGCCGCCCGGAAAGTAGGAAATCGATCTAACAAGGCCCTGACCCTCCAAGGTGATCACCGGTATCAGGATCGTCTCCTTGGCTGCAGGAGCAGGTCGTGTGGACGTGGAAGCCATGGCTTATGTCTTCGCAAGTGAAACTAATCAGCCAAGTGCAAGCAGGGTATTGTTCGAGTGCGACGGAAGGGGTGACGGTGACGACTCCTTGTGTTTTGTATGCCTGATGTTCATAGGGATGTTGAATGTGACCAATTCATTCGAGAGTTCTTCACCCGCTGAAGCTGATCGTCAGTTCAATCGTGCTGGACGTTCAAGTAATAATTTGATGTTACCAGTTGGCTAGTGAGGAAGAAGAGTGAGAAATGGACCCAGTGGGTGAGTCTATGTGCGGTTGTTGCCATCGTATATCTCCTAACACTGCATGGCAGCTCTGCACTGCCTCGTCCATCTATGCGTCAAAATCACTTCTCCAGGTTGTGGTTCGGGAATCTCATTTACGAAATTTACCCTTGGCGGGTAAATTCGTCGAATACATACATAACGCATCTTCTCCCGGAAATCCACGTGTTTACATAAAAGCTACCATTTCAAACATTCGATCTCTATCTCCATCATTTGTCTTCCGAGCGCTTCACCTGGATATTCTCATGCCTAGCGATTACATCCGAACCCATGGCGATGATGGATGGTGGTACACCATGTCACGCACGTTCTTCGCCTATTGTCCCAAGAAACTTTGTTAAGCACCCATCTCTGGACCCTCCTCATACCAAAATCCCACATTCGCACCGTGCATCACCCAATTCGTCATCCTGCGTGTCCCCTGGTCATCATTTCCACAACACCCTTTCCTCCACTCTAGCTTTACCTTCTCGTTTGCTGACATGGAGGGCATCGAGCGACGCTCCTCGAAGAAGATGAGTACATCAGTGCTGCGTGTTGGCTTTTGAGGCACTCAAGACATGGCTTCATTCTCGGATGTGCTCTTCTGATCCATCGTCCCAGTCCGGGCACTGCGACGGGTGGCGTGAGCGAAAACTGCTTGATCCACCGCGACTGAAGTATGCTCGGTGTGCAAGAGTACTCTGGTTAGACGCGTCTGACCGCGCGTTCGCGGAGGCGCAACATCCGAGTCTGGATTTAGAAGGGCAAGCACTGGGTTGCGACCTTCCCATAGTCGACGTTTGTGAATTCCATTCCCATTTTTGATGTGGAGGGAACTTCTCGTCCACGAAGTCAAGTCTAGAGACCAGTGAGTGTACAATACATGAGTGCAGCAGAAATATTTATATCCTGCGAGCTTGAGGAGTTCCATCTTGACTTCGTCTGCAAAGTTTAGAGTGAATGTCCGTTGTACTCGAAATGGTCATGTTGCAGTGTGAAAGCTCATTCGTTGTCAAATCTCCCGTGTTCCTTGCAATGCGACCTACAGTATCTGTTTAGACTTGCCAGGGTGTCAGAATCATGGTTGCTCAGCTGTCAGCTGCTGTTGTGGGCTGTGCTGATCTGGAAGCCATGACCCGTGTCTCCGGCAGCCTGTGTGGGGATTTCAACAACTCTCTTATCTGAAATGAAATACGGCGTATCTCGGCAGATGCATGACAGTCTTAGTATCCGTAGACTAAATACAAGGAAAGTTGAATTGCTCTTGAGAAGTACTACAGGGCTGCTCAATTCTCACATAAGTATCGTTGTCAAATCCAATGCACACGCCCGGATACAGCCGGTCATAGTGGGTGATCTGCAGTTGAGATACGTCTGCTGGGTTATTAAAGGGTTATCCCTGATATCATGGCGGAAACAGCCTTTCTTTTCGCGGTGACGGGCGACTTTCGGGGCTGCGATGGGCGCTGGGGGTAAGTGCGAGTTGAACACAAGACGTGAGCACCGCATGAAATGGAGGAGAAGAGGAGAAGAGAGAAAACCAATACTTCTCCTGGAGAGAACTGTGGGTTGTTAAGTCAACGCTTAAAAGCTTGCCATCCACGTCACGAGTAGATACTAAACTTTGCAGACGAAGTCAAGATCTTCAAGCTCGAGGGATATAAAATTTTCTGTTGCACTCATGTATTGTGCACTCATTGGTCTCTAGACTTGACTTCGTGGACGAGAATTTCCCTCAACATCAAAAATGGGAATGGAGTTCACAAACGTCGACTGTTGCGCCTCCGCGAGCGCGCGATCAGACGCGTCTAACAAGAGTACTCTTGCACACTGAGGAAACTTCAGTCACCTGCGGAGAAGACAATCGCGGTGGATCAAGCAATTTTCGCTCATGCCACTTGTTGCAGTGCTCGAGGACACGTCGACTGGACGATGGATCAGAAGAGCACATCCGGGGACGAAGTCATGTCTCGAGCGCCTCA
The DNA here is from genome assembly GCA_002995095.1 of Rhizopogon sp. AM-2018a. Lineage (NCBI taxonomy): Eukaryota > Fungi > Basidiomycota > Agaricomycetes > Boletales > Rhizopogonaceae > Rhizopogon > Rhizopogon sp. AM-2018a. The sequence goes on along the minus strand of PVYJ01005593.1, from coordinate 10,715 downwards.
GAAGCCAACGCGCAGCACTGATGTACTCATCTTCTTCGAGGGGCGTCACTCGATGCCTTCCATGCCTGCAAACGAGAAGGCAAAGCTAGAGGTGGAGGAAGGGGTGTTGTGCAAACGGCGACTGGGGGACTTGCTGGATGACGGGCAATTGGGTGATGCACGGTACGAATGTGGGATTTTGGTATGAGGGTCCAGAAATAGCGCTTAACAAAGTTTCATGGGAGAAGAAGCGAAGAACTTGCGTGACATGGCGTACCACCATCCATCGCCATGAATGTACATAGAACAAGGTTTTACTTTGAAACGTTCATTAGACCAAATTAGTCAGCGAGGATCGTTTGAACCCATCCCTTCTATGGCTGTGTTGACAACTTGAGTTTGGGGTGGGGGCTGGCGGGGACATGTGGCTCATACAATCACGGGTAAGGTGTCGGTGAGTAGCAATAACGGAATCTGGTTTATTGATATCCTCAGGGTGTCCGCCACTCGAGTCTAAGGATAGTCCGACCGTACTATGATACTTTGAAGATAACAAATATTGTGGCGCGATTGCCTTACACATTTCCAGCAATGGACGAGTCTTAGTACTCGACGAATAACGTCTAGTGCACGTCCTGCCGTCTTCATTTCAATGCAGGATCGTGCTTTATAGTAACGACTGAGACCCATCATCCTTTCAACTTTAAACATCAGCCCATACCATTTCCAGAGATGACTTTCCCCTTATATAATGTCCACGAGCGCGTCTTGATTTGCATTCCAATGTTCTTCGCTCATATTCTCGCTGTAGGCATACCATGTGCTATTGCCGTGGTTGCTGCTTTGCGCTGGACTCGCGGACGTGCCTACCCTCTGCCTCTACCGCCCGGCCCTCGTCCCTTACCATTCTTGGGTAACGCACTCCAATTGGACACTACACGACCTTGGCTCACATATACTGCGTGGCGAAAGGAATATGGTTGGTAGACCAATGGTCCTTTCTTGAAACTCTTGTGTTTGATTTCATGCCTCATCCTAGGAAACATGATTTACTCCCGCCTCCTTGGGATCGATATGATCATCCTAAATTCCGACACGATCGCGCGGGACTTGTTTAACAAGCGTTCTGCCATCTACTCCGATCGTCCAGTTATTCACACGAGGGAACGGTATGTTTTACTAGCCATTTTCAGCCAGTCCTTGATCCCTTGACGAGTCAGAGCTGGGTTGGCTTTCAATACGGGGCTCCTTCAGTATGGCGAGACTCTGCAACAGCACCGCAAGATTTACCACCAGGTCCTGAAGGCCGAAACCTCTATCTCATACAACGGGATGTACACTCGCCAAGCGAATGAACTAGTCGTAGATCTTTTGAGTGCTAGGGTTGATATGCAGAAACCCAAGGAAGCGTTCGTACTTAATTCGGTGGTATTATTCTGATGTATGGAGCTGACGTCACACAGCTGCGAGAGATACATGGGAGTTCTAACTATGGTCATGACATACGGACACATTCCTCAGAGAGAAGGAGACCCTGTCCTCGACCGCGCGCACGAACTCGTTGATATCGTCTCACGTGTCGTTACTCCCGAGAAGGCTGCTTTGTTCTCCGCGTTTCCTTTCCGTGAGTGCCTCGGCGCGATACGTGACATCAATTTGAATGCTCAACGCGTCGGTTGTTGCAGTCAAAATGTTACCAGCGTGGTTCTTTAGTAAAGACTATGCTTTGATGGAACGCAGTAGAGAGTTATGTCAGCAGCTTTTGAATGAGCCCTTCAATGAAGTAAAGGCACAAATGGTACGTTTTCGCATTGTGAATGGACGATTTGCGTGATATACTTGCTTGTAGGCAGAGGGTACTGCTTCGCAGTCACTAGTCTCTGACTTCCTCAGTCAAACTCACGATGACGGTGACGAAGAGACCTTGAAGGCTGTTGCATTAAGCGGATACATGGGTAAGTTCCTCCCTTAGTAGGCAAAATCCATCATTTGACGTGGATACGGCACCTTAGCTGGCACTGGAACGGTAAGCTAGGAGACTTGGGAGTCCTAATCACTTCGTCCTTACTCGATGATCCCCAGGCTGCGCACTCTATTCACGTGTTCATTATGGCTATGGTACTCTATCCCGATGTCCAAGCACGAGCTCGTGCAGAAATAAATCAAGTCGTGAAGCATGATAAAATGCCATCCATGGATGATAGGGCCTCATTACCTTATATTGATGCCATCCTCCGCGAGGTTCTGAGATGGTATCCTCCCGCACCCCTAGGTCTGTCTGCAGTAATCTGATTGTGTTTGCCATAACTGAGCGCGTTGCAGGAATAGCACATGTAGCATCCAAAGATGATGTTTACGACGGGTACTTCATTCCCAAAGGTTCGAGGTGGTATTAATTGAGACCGTTCGTTGACTTATCTGTGGTTCAACTAGGGACATTGGTGATGGCTAATCAATGGTATGCGGCGATGCAGTACATGTAATTCCCTGAACTGAACATGGATGATCAGGGCATTATCTCGTGACGAAGACGAGTTTCCCGACGCATCGCGCTTCGATCCTACCCGCCACTTAACAACGGATGGGCAGCTGAAGGACCGGGCAACCGCAAATCATTTTGCCTTTGGGTACGGCAGGTGAGTAACTCAAATTTGCTATCGGTTCACGTTGTTCATTGACTTGTGCAGGCGTATCTGTCCTGGTAGGCTGACTATCCATTTAGTGAGGTTGAAGGAATAACTTACATACTATTACCTTCACAGGTCGTTGGTTTGCAGAGGACGCTATGTGGGCTGCAATGGCTGCCATGCTTTCCGTCTTGCACATGGATCATGTCAAAGATCCAAATGGAGAGAATATTGAAATTACGCCGGAATTCACCCCCGGTATCCAAGTGTAAGTGACCGAGGAAGTCCGTGCGGGAAACCTATGACTAACTTCGGGTATAAAGGAGCCTGAAACCTTTCCCGTGCTCGATTGAAAGCGTGAATACAGAGAGGGAAAGGCAGCTTCGTGCGATGATGAGCTTGAAGTAGATATTTACTTGTACTTGATGTCATTTAGGTTGCTTGTGGCAGCGCTCTCGGTGTACTTTTTCACGGTCCCTTCTTATTCTAATATAACGATGCGAGCATTCATTTCCACTTGTAGCGTGCTTGTGCTTCCACGCATTCCCGTCATACCCGATGTGTGATCTATGATGCCTCTGACTGCCTATCATCGCGCCTCTGCCGGGCCCTAATACAGCGCCCTGAAAACATTTACTTGGATACATGCTATAGCAGCTTGGCACAGTTCTCGAGGATATAACTAGTTGTTGAACTATAATCAGAACCTGGAGTGGAAAGTCCATGTGTTGAGACAATCGTGTTGGGATATCTATGAAAACTGTACAAGATGGTAAAACAGAATGACATGAATGCATGATGCGATGACAACAATGACCATAGAAATGACGATAGATTTTTGGGTAAATGATAGCAGATCCAATAATACAATACATAAAAAATGTGAAAATGCAAGATGCGAACAAAACAAAATGAAACAAAAGCAGGAACGCCCGATGTTCCAAGACGTCGTTCATCATGACGCATTTAACGCTCAGGTACGAGGGTCAACCCGGACCCTATCTTGTCCGGTGATCCAGGATCAGCTGCGATGGGCGTCCCGTCGGCATCAAACTGCGGTTCCACGCGCAAAGAAGCGTCTGAGTCGGGACTGTCACGCCCTCGGCTCGACAACGACGAAGGCGAAGCTGTCACAATGCGATCGAAAAACGTATATGAATAAGGGTTGTCGATGGGAGACAGGAAATCTTGCTGCAGCGCGGGAGAAGGGCAGGCATCCGGAGCCCCCCTATTTGGCATCGGTGTAGACGTCACGTTTTCGGAGAAGAAGGTATAAACATATGGTTGTGCATGCTGCAGAGGTGGTGAGTGCGCATGCCAATACCTGGGCCCTTCAGGAGTCAAAGGTCCTGAAGGATGATGATGCCGAGTGCCAAAGAGGCCCTCCGACGCAGCATGACATGGTTTATACCTAGACCCTAACGGGTTTCCACTTGAAACACAGTCAGTTAAATTCCGGGTCGTTTTCAGAACGCAGGGCCCACCATATGGCACATCCAACTCCTTCACGAAGACAGCCACACGCGCTCCGGACCATTCGGATGACCGCAGCACGCTCAAAGTATGACGCATCTAATGGGACGACGGCAGATGATGCCTCGTTCTTCGCTATCCACACACCAGAGTTACCCCGACGCGAAGCGCGCATGTGAACGACAGCTCCACATCCATTGGTTCGCCATCTGGGTGCGTGATAGCTGCGTGATGGCGGCGGCGGCGGCGGATATGACGGTAGTGGCGACCGAATTTGAACAGAGGTCGAGGACCCGCTTAAGCATGGTTCATCCGGATCTCCACCACAGAATAATGCATGACAGTATGGGTCTGGCCCTGCTGTAGCTATCACTTCTGGCGACAGCGGCGCGTCGTAGCTTTGCTCCCAGTTCTGGCTTGACTCCTCGTCATCGCTGGGAGGTTCAATCCACGAGGGTGACCTCTCAGCCCTCACTACTGGCGGGGTCACCCGTCCAGATTCTGGACGCTGGGCATTCACAAGATTATGATCAAGCCTCATTGCGCCTCTTCTTCGCAATCTGGACGCTTCGCCAGTGCGCACAAGATCTGAGAGGACGATGGAATCGTCTGCGTCTGTTGGCTCCAAGTTGTCTGAAGATGGTTCTGTACCATTATGCGGTGGATCTCGCCTGTAAAGCTGAGGCATGATGAAGAGCTAAATCGCAAGTGATGTGATGGTCGTCTCAATCCAAGAACGAGGCCCAGTTACGTCAGCGGAAGCAAACTCCATATCATATTAACCCCCCATACAGGGGTCACTGTCCATTATTGGAAACATTTATCAAAATCACCACCGCCATTGCTTCTAGCATACATCTGACTCCCCACGAACGCTTCCAGTTCACACAACCCATCACCTCGACCACAGAAAGCTAAGGGTTGAACGGCATCGTTGATAAGGATCCGAACAAAATCTCCAGGTGTCTCCGCTTCGAAACACCTCAACTTCTCAGTGACCATCCGTCCTGAAAAAGGCACAAGACGAGAAACGACCCATGTCCGCTGGGGGTCAGCCTCCGCGGGGTTAGGGTGGGATGTCTGCGGGAGCAATCCAAGTGCACCGTAGATGGCGACCATTTGGTTGTCATGAGAGAAGTCAGCATAGACCGTCCTATCGAGCGGGAACGTGACCGGCGACGAATCAAGAGTGGAGTTGGTTTGCGTGCGATCTTCAACCGGTCTTCCCGTGAGACGTGCCAGCAATTCATTCACGTAACCTACACCTTGCACGCGACCAAGAGGATTCCCATACCTTGTAGAGGATGCGGACGTGAGAATGAAAAACGACTTTGTTGGTGAGTTACGCACCCTGTCCCGTGATACTTTAGGAGGTCCCAGTAATATTCATAGGCTTGGAATTCTTCTAGAGAGAAGAGGTCGCAAAATGGACTGGCTTTCTCATAGACCGTCTCGAATGCGCATAGAGACATTAACTCAGGTATGTCCTCGCTGAGCAATTCAGCTCCAACCGCAGCTTTGTTAAGGCGTTGTACTATCACAGCCGAGAAGGCATCCCTCCAGACATTTGCTTCAACCAGTGATGCTTTGGAATTCGGACACATCTTGTTCTCTAGGGTATTGTTCGACTAGAGCAAAGAACGCATATGAGCAATCCACAAAACCTTATCAGCATCCATCCTACCGTCTTTGTCTCGGGTATTATGACCGACACTATTGGAACATAGAGCTGTCCACTTGCGTCTGCAAAGCCTGAAATTGTATTTGTCCAGCCTGGAAGAGTCTCATACTTGTAGTCGCTTACGTACCTGCAGTCCAATTGACGGCAGAATTCACTACTCGATCTCCTCCAGACGATCTGACAAAAGGTAACGCGTCGTCATCGACGAGATGTCCGTACCGAAGGTATACTTCTGCACCCGATTGGAACGACCTAAACCCGGTATATACGGTTGAGCGCTGAAGCTGGAAGGGGATAGTATAGCAGTCCTACTGGGTGGCGCCAAACGGCACTAGGTCAGCTACCCCAAGGTGCCATTGGTATGAACGAAGAAACTCCAGCTTCACGTCGTGATACTCCGAAGCACTCAGCAACTTTCTCAGACCTTCCTGAATTGTGTTAGATGCGCCACTTGTCGGATATCTTGCACCATGGCGCTGTATCTAAGGATACTTTGAGTGAATAACTCGTGGTGGCCAAGATCCACTCACAATGTTGACCTGTATCAATAGGGTAGCGATAGTTGGACTATACCTGACCCTC
>PVYJ01005587.1:66125-88724 GCA_002995095.1 Rhizopogon sp. AM-2018a | reverse complement strand
AAGGACGCCCCGGATAGCAAAGAGCTGTAATTTCGATGGATTCAAGGAAGCGAGCGAGGTTTGCCGAGAAGTCATCGAGTTGGTTGGACATTTGTTGTTACCTGTGTAGAAGGATGAACAGTTCAGGTGTACCGATGCCAGCGGTATCATTGGCAGCCTGAGGTTGAGACTGGAACTAGGAGGAGGAGGGGTACTATGTGGTGGGGATAGAGGTGATGATCCAGGAGGCGCGAGAGTTGTGGACAGCACGAGCAGTGGATATCGAGCAGTCTGAGATTGGTTGGTTTGATAGACTGTAGGTAGGGTGCAGCGGCGCCAGCGAAACTTGAAGCTTGGGGACTGGATCAGTGGGGAAAACGGACATTTCACACATTCTTGATAACTTGAAGTGCATTGCGGGGCTACAGTCTGCGTATTACACTGCAATTTTCATCATCGCCAAGGCATACTGTCGCATCGTATCTCTTGCTTTGTTGTCGTGGGGCACGTTGTTACCCACACCTTGGCTTTGGCGAATTTCATCTCGTCACAATCACAGTGCGTTTATTCCATCGATGAATCGAGCGTCTATCTGATGTCACTTAGGATGCCGATGCGTCTAACCCTATTCGATTCCCAACTTGACAGATTGAAACTTCCCGTTTTACGAGCCCCAGTTCTCAGCGTGTTCGACGGAGAGGAGAGCAGCAATGAAAATACCAGACCCGAATCCGTCTCCTTCCTGGCACACTTAACAGATGTATTATTTTTCCTTTTCTTAGTTTGTTTCGCTGACATTTGCATCAGCCGACCGTACACTCACGTTACACAAGCAAGGCAGTGATATTGGGACGGACATCCTGTGGAAATGGTCAGAAATTCCAGGACAGACCCACAGCCGCGATGAGAAACTCACGACCACATTTACTTGGTCGTGAAGTCAGGTTTGAATCACACGTTTGAGTTTGCCTGGGATTTCTGGAATCATAGGATAGCCTCCTGAGTCCGAGCACTGAGCTGCGGCGGAAATTGCGTGGAATAAGGTTACGTAGTATATCCTGTGTACTCTCCCGTGGAAGAACTTCCATCCAAGCTATATAATTAAGCATCTGTTTCACAAAATCAAGCAGGTGATTGAGAATCGTTGTAGAGGAATGTAGTGCTATTATAGTTTTCACTTCAATCACGTGAGGTTCGTGACGACTTCAAAATATAAACGTCTACCTTTATTCCCTCTTGAGCGTAACTAACACAGCTGCAGTTAAACCCTGTTGTTCCTGCCTTGCCAACAGACGACGTCGCTGATATCTCAACAGTGCAAGAATTCATGGCGTCAGGCGAAGAACCTTCGTTCATATCTTTCCTTCTAAAGCCAGGTTCATCCCTCCATCCGACATTTCTTCTCGCTGTCGATGCTGCTTTTGCACTGCTGTTCATGGTTTTCCTTTGGTCGGCCTACTTAACGAATGGCAATATGCACTTCTTCGTTTTGATGGGCATCCAACTTGCTCTGTGGGGGAGCGTAAAATGGTTCGTTGATATACGCATATGAATGTCGAGCAGGATACTCAGGTCAATGCATAGGTTCGTGCAAGAGCTTAAGAAACTTCCTCCGACAAATACGACGAGCAGTGTAGAAGCGAGTACAGAGAAGAAAGAACAATGATTCATGTAGAGATATACAACGCAATGCGCAGGGGTGACACGTGTATTCCTCATCGACGTGCCTTGTCATTTCCTTCATGCCAACGTTTCATCCGTTTTGCGCTTTCCTGGGCCAATGCAAACACTACCAGATATAGTGAGTAAGCGTTCAAGCCATAAATTTTAGGAACTAACATTCCCTTTCAGTCCCATCCAGCCCTTCTCTAAAGGATTGTGCTGAATCGGCGGAGGGTCCACCTCCTCCGGCGGGGCCAAGTGCTGCGAAGTGCTGTGCTTGGTCAATCACCTCGAGTAACCGTCCTTTGAAGGCCTGTAGAAAGAATGTTGACAATATCGCATAATATATGCAGGCAATGTACCTTTGTTAGCACTTCGGATATACCATTCGCCTGCTCTTCACTCAAACTTTCAGCTAGTCAAGCATGCTCCCTGAAGTCAACGGCGAGACTCACATATCCATGATCATCTTCCCAAAACCGTACCATAGTCCGCCTGCGCCAACTAAGTTGGAGAGCTTTACGCTTCGGGGCTCAGCTTTGAGTGCGTTTCTTACTCGTGTGCCAAAGGGTGTAGGGATGGTGAAATCAGCCCAGTCTCTAAAGATTGATTTGACCTTGTGCCCACTGGAGATGGCTTAAACGCACGAGAACAGCATGATGTAGGCCAGCCATATTGGTATTGGTGCTTTTGTCAGGGATTTAATCTAGTATGACTTTAACAATGATGACATCCTGGAGAAGGGTAGTTAAGATGCGCACGTCACGGTCAGATCCATCTGCGAGGTGACCCATGTCAGGGATGTCGACCTTGAAAGTACATTGTATTTTCTAAGACAGGTTTTGAGTTTTGGAACATCAGGTGCAACACACAAACCTGATTTTCAGCTAGTATTGCATCGATGGAAAAGTAGTCGTTCTCCATGATGATCGCGTTCGTCCAAGACGCGTTTGTGGCTGAAACTTCTTTGCCGGCCGACGCGTAGACTCGCTGAGTCATTTCCCTGTCATGAACCACATACGTCAAGTATTGTTTTCCGTGAGACGACCGGTTCGTCCGAGTTCAGTAGCACTCTTTCGTTGTCGCCGAACATTCTCCTTCACATCACGATTACAAGCCTCAGAGGATGAAGATGCTTTCCTTTCGCAGTTCAAGAACACTTCAGTATTCGGGAAACTAGCAGACAAGCCAGAGGCCTTGATGGCACTCCGAGATTTTGCGGAACTCATGAGGGCTCAAGGTCAGCAGCAAGCAAGTCTTGTGATTATTTTGCAAACGCCCATACAATGCAATTCCAGGTATTGACGCAAACAGCGGTCCACCTTCGACAATGCAAATGATGAGGCTGGCTGCAAACTCAGAGTTTAGGCAGGCAGCGCAGAAAGTCGTTACAGAGTTGCAAAAAGCGGGTGTAGATCTTACCTCGCAGGTTGAGTAATTTTTGTCAGAAGACGTTTGTGCTTTCGCTGAATTCCCTCTGCCAGGACACTATACAGGAACTTATGGGCCTATCCAAAAAGACTGGAGGGGATTGAGCTGGACTACGTACTAGTTACCTTACCGCCATATGTACTAGTAGTACCTCTGATATGAGTGACTGCTAACAATTATCTTGCGTCAGGATTCAGGATGTTCTTTATTGAGCACAGAGCAATTTCCTGTCTCCCCCGGTCATGTCAGATGACGCAGGACCCTCCATGACACATTCTGAAGCCCCAGAAAGGCCTCTGCCACCGACATCATTCTATTCTATTGAATATCCGGGTTATGTCAAACCCGAATCCGTTCCGTTGGCCGTGAACAACCTGGGAGGACCTTCCCGTCTGGAGACAGCGTTCAAACGAACTGCGGCCAAGAATGAGGCGCTCCTCGAGCTCAATCTACGACCAGGGAATCCATTTGCTCACCCAATACCGGGTGATATAGTCGGCACTAGCAATATTCTCTTGAAAGTTGTGAGGCGAAAACGAAGGCATCCAGACGGAGAATGTAGTGGGGAATTCACTGCGGAGGCGATGGGCATCATCCCGAAGACAGCACGGTTTCGTAGTGAGTCCAGTCCGTGTTAGCAAGTGTCTTGATAACGTGTTTTCAATTACAGGTATGGCGGATTATCAGTTCCAGCCTGACATGGATGATCCCTTAGCCCAGTTGCGTCTTGCCATGGATCGGATGGACGGTAAGCCCAATATTTCAATTGGTCGACCTGCAAGTGTTGAGTTGCATTGCAAAGTCGATGCAATCCAAAAATTCTCGTTCTCTGAGGAAACAGAGGATTATGTGGTTGCAGCGTCTACCCACCCCCCTGAGCTAGACCCAGCATTAGCGGAGCAAAGCGAGCAATCTTCCGAAACTCGCAGCAACTTGAGACTGTTTCCCCCTCCACTGTTCAGCCGTCAGAACGTGCCGCAAAACTACAAGCGCGTGCTTCTCCTTCGTTCTTCTTCATATTGTTGACCTATCTGTAGCTTCAAGGCAAATCCTGCTTCGATTGTAACGTCCGTCATCAATGAAGAGACTGGCGAAGAGCGCAAGAGGCTCATCAACAAGGGTCGATGGAAAGGCCACGGACCAACAACCATCTCTTACAGTGATCCCAATGTTTGACCTATTCTCTGGTAACTCTGCGGCATTTCTGATTATCTGCAACAGGTCCCCGAGGGCCCTTCTACAGCAGTCGAAAATGCACGCAATCAAGTCAATAGTGAACTATTAAATCGAGTACGGGAAGTAAGATACTCTCCACCCTTCTTGTTTGGTTATCCGCTCATCGAAGCAGTTGATGAACGAACGTCCTGTGTGGATTCGAGCTGCTCTCTACAACCAATTCTCACCTGCAGAAACGAGAGAAATACACAAGTATGCATTTATGGTACCCGTCCACGGAAGTCTAACCAGCGGCTATAGTTCTAAAATTCTTTTGCCTTTGGCCGGATATATGTTCTCAGATGGGCCTTGGCGAGATGCATTAATTCGATTTAAATACGACCCTCGGAAAGAAGTGGAGGCTCGGATGTGAGTTGTGTACTTCTTCTTGGCATACGCTGACTGTCGAGAAGATATCAGCGGATATATTTTCGGAATGTCAACCACCCCGTGGCACGGCCCTCTGTTGTGGCGCGAAGACAAGAGGGCAGATCGGCTGCCACATACATAAACAGGTCCATCGAGCAAGAAGAGTCCTTCGAGGCTGATCGACGGTAAGCTTTCATGGTTTCATTAGGACTCGCTTAATGCAAACGGCCATCAGTAAATCACACATATTTGACGGGACCACTCTCTCGAAAGAGACAGCCGCATTCCAATTGTGCGATATCCATGACCCTATGTTGAAGGAAATGATTGAAGACGATGAAAACCTTCGGGAAGTCTGTGACGTGAGTTGCTGGTGATGACGTGTGAACCGGCTTTCACTAATGATATGGTAGGAACGAGACGGATGGTACAGTGCACATGAACTGGACAGAATTAAGACTGTCCTGCGGCACAAGTTCTTCTCACTGCTGCAAGGGTACGTGGCGACACAGGAGGAATGCGAAGCCCTCCTGGACCAAGATGCGGCTGGCAAGTCACAGACAACTCGAACGAAGCGGCTTAAATTCGGTAAACATAACATGGCGAAAGGAGCTTTGCGACCTGAAGACGCAGCGGTGCGTATTTGCAAGTCGTTTTTATAATAATGCCTTACCCCCCTCTCCTCTCACAGGCTGCGAGGTTGCAAGCAACTCTTGATCGAAATGCTAGAAACCTCCAAGCGAGTCGACGGGAGATGTATGGCGGTCGAAGTTCGCAGACAACAGACAATTCACGATAATGTGATGCGTGTGATATGATATTTCGATAATCTGAACTGTACGCTGCGCAGTAGTTATGGCAGTAATACATGTGGTGCCAAAGTGTGAGGCGTGTCTCTGGATTACTCAGAGACAAAAATGACTGGATGTTTGCTAGTGCTAACCACCAATTCATGATGTAGTAGATGCTTTTTGCTCAGCCCGTGCTTTCCGCTAATGCCGAAATCAGTACATGACGATATTTGGAGAAAAATGAACCCACCGATCCATTCAGAGCGTGAAGCGAGTTCTTGCGGAACTACGTGTCCTTGAGCGCTAGCACATAAGTGTGATACCCGGACAACATACCTTGGGGTCAACCTGTCAAAGGAAGTAAGAACCCTAGAACAGACATTGAATATTCTGATGACATACCCCCCTCGAAGACCTTGAACGGTTGGTCTGTGGCCGCCTGATACCATTGCGGTGTGCCTTGCGGGTCTGGTTGTGATTGGTGTGGCTTTTGAAATTCAGCTGGATAGATATCTACGGAACAGCCAACGTACTTCTTTGACTTGGCCATGGCGTCGACGTGGTCTTGGAGGCTTGAAATCGTCAATCAGTTGAATCAGGTATATCGAATGATGTGGCTGAAGAACTATCTAGTTGATTCGGCAGACTCCGGAGGTCAAATTACTCGCCCTTTGAAATCGTTACGTAATGAACGAAAACAGAGGGCTACATCCAATGGAACGACGGAGATCGGATCGACGGACCCCATAGTGTGATCGTCCGTGTGAGAGTGACGAGATATTCGGTCGAATTGCGGGACATATACATACGGTGGGGTAATAATTCTTTCAGATTTCCATCTAATCTCGATAGTGTACTTATCGCGAACAAGAGGAATGGTTGGTCGCGAGTTGGAACCCTAGATTTGGCTTCTCCCCGCATCACTGGAATGTTCGTTGCCGGGGCAGGCAAATGCCGGCTTGAACCCACGTCACTATAATGATACTAACGTCAAATCAGCTTTTCATGGTTGGCTTCCGACCGAAATATTCTTAGGCTACTTAATGAACGGTCACGAAGGTAAGTGGCATGCCTGCATGCAGGGGTGCTCAGTATTTAGTACCTAAATTGGGACACTCGGCCGAATCTGATCGGCCGACCATGTATGGTAAAAGACTGTTTTAAATCCAAAATTTAGGTGACTGCAAGGGTTATAAGCTGGCCTATCTGCTCGTTTCGTCGTTTATACCTCTCTATCACAATCATGCCTGGCACGGTGACTGGTCCTCGAACTCTTTACGATAAGATCTGGGACGATCATGTTGTGTGAGACTCCCCCTGTCCGTGTCGTGGGTTATATACTGATTGATGTACAGAGATGTCAATGAAGATGGCCTTACCCTCCTTTACATCGATCGGTACGACGCGAATGAACTTTCTGCAGTTGTACGAACTCACTGTTTCACAGTCATCTCGTTCATGAAGTCACGAGCCCTCAGGCGTTTGAAGGCCTGTAAGTCTATCAACAACTGATTTTCGTTACGAGATGCTGACAGTCGCTTAGGAAGAATGCTGGAAGGCCCGTTCGTCGGCCAGATTGCACTCTTGCAACTGTGGATCATAATATTCCGTATGTCGAAAGATACACTTGCTTGGTATACATTAACAACATGACAGAACCATTTCCCGGAAGAGCTACAAGTCTGTAGATACATTCGTCGCCGAGCCTGACTCCCGGGCTCAGGTCATGCAACTGGAAGAGAACGTCAAGGACTTTGGATTGACTTATTTTGGGCTATCTGATAAGCGTCAAGGTTTGCTTGGAATACAATACACTGTATGCGAAATGATATGACTTTCATTTATAGGTATCGTACACGTCATCGGTCCTGAGCAGGGCTTCACGGTAAGTCTTATATCTATCAAATGACGGCACGGTGTTGATTTCACTTTATCAGTTGCCCGGCATTACTTGTGTGTGTGGTGACTCACATACTTCAAGTATGTTCAGTCTATTTGTTCGTCGATGAGAGCTGACGTTGATTTGATTGCGATAGCGCATGGTGCCTTTGGTTCCCTGGCGTTCGGTATTGGAACCTCCGAAGTGGAACATGTCCTCGCTACGCAAACTCTCCTGCAGAGGAAAGGCAAAAATATGCGCATTACTGTCGATGGCGAGCTTGCCGAAGGCGTTGGCTCAAAAGATGTCATTTTGCACATCATCGGTGTCATCGGCACTGCTGGTGGTACTGGAAGTGTTATCGAGTATGCTGGCTCGGTATTCCGCAACATGAGCATGGAAGCTCGCATGAGTGTTTGCAATATGAGCATCGAAGCCGGTGCTCGTGCAGGCATGGTTGCACCCGATGAAATTACTTTTGCCTATTTGCAGAATCGTCCCCTCGCTCCAAAGGGTGAGGAGTGGGATCGTGCAGAGGCATACTGGCGCACTCTCAAGAGTGATGAGGACGCTAAATTTGACATCGAGGTCAACATTGATGCCGCTGATATCCCTCCTACTGTCACATGGGGCAACTCCCCCCAAGATGTCGTCGCTATTACTGGCAAGGTCCCTGATCCATCCACCATGACCGATCCTTCGAAACGTGCCTCCGCGGAGCGGGCCTTGGCATACATGGGCCTGCAAGCAAACACGCCCATGGAAGACATTCCCCTTCAGAAAGTGTTCATCGGGTCCTGCACAAACAGCCGCATAGAGGATCTTCGATCTGCCGCACGGATCGTCCGCGCTGCCGGTCCCGACGCCAAGGTCGCCCCAAATGTACACGCCATGGTTGTTCCCGGATCTGGACTGATTAAACAGCACGCTGAGGCGGAAGGGTTGGACGCTGTCTTCAAGCGTGCAGGGTTCGACTGGCGTGAGGCCGGCTGCTCCATGTGCTTGGGTATGAACCCAGATCAGCTGGCCCCCGGTGAACGGTGCGCCAGTACTAGCAATCGCAACTTCGAAGGGCGTCAGGGTGCTGGTGGTCGCACACATCTCGTCAGCCCTGCCATGGCTGCTGCTGCAGCTCTGACGGGTAAACTCACAGATGTTCGCAAATACTTTGGCGCAGATGCCGAAGAAAAGGTCGCAGCTGGTCCCAAGTTGAAGCTCACAAATGCCCTCGATTACATGACCAAGTTTACCGGACCGGAGACTGAGTCAGATCGCCCATCGCATGCTCAGACTGTATCCCCATCCTCCCTGCCGCCTGCTTCTTCTCCGTCTGGCGTCGCGAAGTTCATCATTGTGAAAGGCATCGCTGCTCCCTTACATGTCGACAATGTTGACACCGACATGATCATCCCGAAGCAGTTCTTGAAAACTCTGAAGCGGACCGGTCTTGCCAACGCTTTGTTCTTCGCCAAACGCTTCGACTCAAAAACAGGGGAGAAGACAGATTTCATTCTTAATAAGCCTCCTTACGATCAAGCCAAGATTCTCATCTGCACCGGCAAAAACTTTGGCTGTGGTAGTTCTCGCGAGCACGCAGCATGGGCTCTGTAAGTATACTTGCACTATCATATGCTACTACCCTACTCACAGAGTCCTTTGACAGGAATGACTTCGGCATCCGCTGCGTAATCGCGCCAAGCTTCGCCGAAATCTTCTGTAACAACACGATGCAAAACGGCATGCTCCCCTTGCCCCTGTCTGTGGAAGACTGCAAAGACCTTGCAGCGGACGCAGAAGCAGGCGTAGATATTGAAGTGGATCTCGAGAAGCAGGAAGTTAGACGTGGTGGAAAGCCGGCTATCGCGTTTAGCATTGATCCGTTCAGGCAACATTGCTTGGTCAATGGGTTAGATGATATCGGCCTGACGCTGCAGAGGGAGGAGGCTATTACTTCTTTTGAGCAGAAACGCAGTGCTCTCTGGTCGTGGCTAGATGGGTTCGGATACGACGGTCAGAAGATTCCTGTTGCAATCACGAAACCGGGCAAGAAGATAGAATGGTGAAGTTAATCATGTAAAGCTGTATTACTGGGATGTAGGAATATTGACGTCTGAATTGATGAATCTGTGGATGGTAAAAGGGTCATTATGGTAAGATCGTAGAATGCCACATTACTCGATCGGACTTGTCCACATTTCACTTCCACATCAGCCCTGATTGGTTCAGTATTCTTTTATTAAGAGTACTCCATTTTCGCTTCTAGAATGTCTGCAGCGACGACAAGCATGCTCCCTACCAAGTCTCGAGATCCCCACCCAGTCAAAGTCACCAACCTGAACCAGTCGGCACCTCATCCTAAAACTGAACTTAAAGAACTGCATAATGCTTCTGTGCGACCTCCGGTAACAAAGCAGACCTCATCTCAGCAGGTTTACACCAAGAAGATACCACACCGCTCTAGCAAACCCATCATCAACTGGTTTCAGCGCAAGCTAGCTGGTACTGTGAAGACGAGAAGGGCTCCGGATACCGCGTCTGCACAGAAGCCCCCAAACGGCAAGAATCGCCCCAGCGGTGCAAACACGTCCCACTCTAGGTCCAATAGTCGTTCCGTATCTTCTCCTTTGCCTCAGGTCACACCATCTTCATCGCAAAGACAAGGCGTGATTGGGAATGGTAGTCGAAATGGTCATAGACTTGTCACGTCTGCTGCCTCTCACCGGAAAACTATCTCTCTCAATGGAGAAGGTGATTTAGATACTGGGTTCATACATTCAGATGACGAAGATCTCGACGCGTCGACTCATCGCTCGTCACTAGCTCGCGACTCCTTGTGGTCGCCTGCAAGTGCTCTCGAAGCAGACGAGGATGCCTCTCTCCGACCTCTGCCTCCCAGTGCACCTCCCTCTCCCTCGCTATCTCACTCTTCTTCCTCGTATCTATCCAATCCTCGCACCTTCAGAAGCATCGCAGCAAGTACCAAACCAACTACAGTGCTGAGCATTGACCTTGGTCCTGCTGGCGTAGGACACATAGCACAAGTTCCCCTTACACCGGTCACCCCAGTTAATCCCCGTTTTTCACCTCATGCACGGACATCATCCACCGGAACAAATGGCGTGATTAGCAGTGGTGCATCCATTACCTTCTCTGCGCTCCCTCCTCAATCATCTTCCCGCTCACAATCGTCCATGAATTTCAACTCCTCCACTACAGGATTGCTAGGACCGACAAATCCTCACGTTCCCGGACTACAAGCTCCTCTGTACACTGCATATCATCCAAGAAACAATCCTCGTCCTTCTTCTCCACCCATGGACAATGCCTCTGTTTTGACCCTCGCGTCCTCAGCTTATGCCATGCCCGGAGCGCGTTTGACAATGGGTTCCATGGGCTCAGCTACACTGTCAGGACTGCTTGGAGGCGGCGACTCGATTTCTCACTTAGGTGACAGCTTTACCGGAGATGGAGAAGGCGATGTCATGAGCCAGTTTGTTCTCGGAGATGATGAACGCCAGGATGTTGATGTGGAACGTGATGTAGATGCCAGTGTGCGGGCTCTCCGTCCACGTAGCTCACGAAGGGGAAGTTGGGATAGCGAGGTCAGTGGATGGAGCGCCAGGATTCTAGGAACGGGAGGCGCCATGAGCCTGGGCAGCAAGAGCTTGTGGACAAGCAATAGCACAAAGACTGGCGGACCTCCTGGCATGGACGACGAGGGCCACGACGAAGCCACTGGTGGTTTGCAAACCTCACTGGAAGACAAGTCATCAGACACGCAGGATCAAAATGATGAGTCTGTACTTGAGGAACCTGTTGTAGGTGACGGACAATACTCCACCAAAGAGACGGTGGTTGAAGAGTCCTCCGAATCTTTCGATGATGTTCCTGTTACACTTAGCCGGGCTACAGGATCGACCGTCATTAGCAAGCTTTCCATTGCGGAGACCTAAGGCATGTGTATACGCGTGGCGCTGGACTGACGACTAAATACACTTGTTTCCCTCTGTCATTTAGAATATGAGGAATGATGTCTATCTTAGTCTCGATGACTGAGAGCTGTGGCATTTCTGCGTAGCATGCTTTCTTTCTACTTTATGTATGTATGTGCTACATCCTTGTCACACTGCAGTCGTTGTTACATTCCTTGACGTTAGAGCTCTCAGTTACTTCTCATCATGCATAATATGTATTATCCTCTACTTAGCTTTGCATCCCATTCTCGTGCTATCTTGTACACCAAATTTATTATTATCGTTACTTGCCCGATCATTCGATCATATATGAGTTTGCACCACCGACCACCGACCAGGTGCTCTATATTTTATCTCGTCAAGACTCAGCCAGATGAAGTTGCGATCACACGCGTTCGTCATGTACGTGAATCCCCCGGCGCGAAGTTTTTATACTTCTCTTAGCGCGTGGCCAGTTAATCTATGCTTTTGGGCGATCTCATAAAAGGACTTTACGCTACTATAGCTAGCTGGGATGTTAGTCCTACCCTTTCCTGCCTTGACTATCTGTGGGGCGCTCCCAAAATGAAGTTAGGATTTGAAGTCGCTGCTGTTGCAATGATTGCCACCGCCCAGGCGAACTGTCCGGACTACACCACCTATGCACAGGTGAGTATGTTGCCTGCAAGATGACTGGGACTGAATGTCTCACTCGCTGCAGAGTCCTCAAGGGAATCCCTCCGTTGGCCCTCTGGGATTGCCTTTCATGCGGCCTGACCCCGCTTGCAGGACTTTCAACAGCACTTCGGTGGAGGTACGACGCGTTTCGTGTTGACAGGATAGCTGAAATTCAACAAGTAATCTATAGAAAGTTATCTCGGACATGACATCGCGTCTCAAAGATCCTGACGTCGCGCGTCTCTTTGAAAATACTTTCCCGAACACGCTCGGTACGTACTGATCTTTGTGACAATGGATACTCATGACAGTCTAGCAGATACTACTGTGAAATATTACAACCAGGTATGAACGATGGTGTTCGTTTATACAGACGTTCTAACTGCCGAAGACGGAGAACTTGGCATTTATTATCACTGGAGTGAGCTGCTTTCGTATGATGATGAATGCCATGTTAACGGACGCGTCCTTTAGGATATCACGTCGGTTGTTCGCTTTATTGACCTTCATCATTAAGCTAATCGCCGCTTGAAGTGCGCAATGGTTGCGTGATACTGGCAATCAGGTTACTTGATCTCCAAAGCTTGCAATGACATTGTTTCAGTGGTTTTCTTCTTCTAGTTTGCGCATTACCGCTCCCTTCTCTCGATTGACGCCGAGCTAGCGAACCTTGTCAAGGCTGTGATCAACAATGAGGCTCGCTACATTTCGCAGTATCCTTACTGTGGTGCCTTCCAACCTCCCCCTGAAAGTGGTCTGGCACCGTCCTATAATGATTGGGCGCAAAATGTTCTCGTCAACCCGTCAGTATTTTTTCCGCCTTGATGATGTCCGTTCAGTGATGCTCCTCACACAGCCCTGTGGATAACCAAACAGTATTCGAGTGCAAGGTCTGCGTCATGAAAAACATTGTTCATCAAACATTCACTAACACGCTATCCCCAGTATGAGATCGACTCGCTGTGTGGCTTCATCAAGCTTTCCTACTCTTACTACGAAGCAACAAAGGATATATCTATGATGAATGGAGAATGTATGTCATCAGTTCGGTTTGATTGTACGAGGTTTTCATCTTTCGTGCAGGGCTCGCCGCTATTGACCAGATCTTCCGTGTCATTACCGAGCAGTCTCAAGCTTCCTTTGATGCCGATTGGAACTTCATCTCTTACTATAACTGGACAGGCCTGCCAGGCTCCCTTGCTGGTGAAGTAAATAATGGAGGTAATGGTGAGCCCAAGGGGTACACTGGTATGGTCGGGACGCACCACAGACCTTCCGATGACTTGAGCACTTTCGGTGAGCTTTATTTGATACCCCATCTTCTCTGACCACATTCCTCTCTTCCAGCTTTCCTTACGCCAGCTAATGCCATGCTGAGCGTGCAGCTAACCAATTTGGCTATTATCCTGGATCACGCCAAGGTAGCGCCTAATGTTAGTACTCAGGCAAGATACTGGAGCAAGACCATAGAAGAGGCTATTTGGGAACACTCTGTGCGTCGAGTGTGCTGGAACGGTTGCATTCGCTGATATACTTTGTCTCAGGTTGTTGATGACATTTTCGCATACGAGACCAATGGTTTGTCTTCAGAGCTTTTTTCCTCCGGTTTCTGAAAGACCCTCATAGGATTGGGCTCACGTTATGTGATGGACGATGCAAACGTTCCGGTAAGAGCCATGTTTGAATACTTTCAAGCAAGTTACTAAATTAAATACAGTCTCTCCTGTCATTACCCTACCTTGGTTTCCTCGACATGAATCACCCTGCATACGTAAAGACCAAGGGGATTCTCGTGTCCCGCGGGAACCCATACTATGCCAAGGGCAAGAACTTCATTGGCATTGGGTGAGTGTGGTCAAGAAAGAAGGAGAGCCTATTTCTGACACCAGGCAGTGGACCTCACATAGATGTTTGGAATCCTTGGTAACCGTTGGCCACTTCGCTTGTGATATAGCGGTCTAATAACTCTATATAGGCCCATGTCTCAGGTCACCAACGTCTTTGGAACGAATGACGATCAAGAAATTTTGACCTCTCTGTACACTATTGTTAATGTGGGCTCATCGTCACCTCTCTCGGGTCTCTGGTTATGTGCTCACTACGTGGACAGAACACTGGTGGCCTGGGCCTGATCCATGAGTCAATCAACATTTACAATGACTCGGATTATACCCGCCCTTGGTTCGCGTGGGCTAATAGTTACTTCGCTGAAATGCTTCTGGACCTCGCGCAGAGGAAGCCCCACCTCATCTTTACGGATAGTAAGCCGTATACACCTGGACTGTGACACATGATTGTTCCGTGTCGAATCACCTGATATTGATAAGTTTGTCTACTACATGCTGTAGAGTAGGTAGTTGGCAATGATCGATATACCCACTCATTTTGCTACGGCAATTGAAACTCCAACCGGAATGACCAGCTGTTCAATTGATGGGGTCAGGCCCAGGACTTAACATCCGGAAGAGGAACAAGCATTGCACCCTGCTGTATATAACACATCGAAGATGAGCTAGCAGTGATTTCACAATTGACAGAAACACGCCACCGCCCCTTTTGTCAAAGAAAGTTGAGCACAGAAGACAATAAAGGGCAGGAATCAGGTGAGGCTTTAGTTCCGATGATCAGTCAACCCCTTTATTAGAAGGGAAACGACAATCAATCTTCCTTCGTCTACAAAGTCTGGGCTAAGTCAACCTCACACCTGTCTTAAATCTGATTTGTTCAGTCACTTGGTCCCTTCAAAGGAAGAGTTCGCGCCCATGCACAACGATAAATACGCAGGGGAGGTGTACACTCTGACTTTCTGATCAAACATATGTTGTCGATGCCTGGAACCATGTCCGGAACATACTCCACTTCTGGACATTGACAAGACTGGCACTGTGTGGTAAGACCTGTGAAGAACCGCCATAGTTGAATTTCATCTATAATGACACTAAAGTCAGGAGGTAGCTGGAAAGTTAAACCGGGAATGGCTCACGAAGGATTCGTATTTGCCTGTTCTTCAAGTTGTCGAGTCCTTTCTGCTCGCCACTTGGCGATTTCAGTTTCAGTACCAATGAGCCCTCGACGAGCGAGGTCTATCCTGGCCTCGCGACGAATAGCATGCTCAGACCGCCTCCTTTCTGCCTCGTGCGTTAAAAGTGCGCTATCTGCCCCAATCACCAGACCAGCCATAGTGACTGCAGGAAACCTTGGTTAGCTGCTTGTAGCCGCGTTCGTGACACACTCACATCCAGATACTAGAAATGCTTTGAATGGTAGCGTTTGTCGCCTTTCACAACCTGCGTTATCTACTGCGCATTCATCCGTCGTCACTCGCACCTGAAGAGTGGCCACCCGTAATGGGCAAACGTAACGACGCCAATGCCGAAGGCCCCAGCTTGAGCTGCACCCTGTTCGTGGTTATACTAGTGTTGTCACAGATTGCTGCCATACGCACCTTTGTCGCAGCTCTCACTTGTATACTGTATGCTTCATTGACTTCTTGCTGTAACTGAGAACGATCTGACATTGTTCGATGTGCGTCGGAATGGAATGACGGAATTCGTCAGACTATCATGGTCAAGTGGGAACTTCAGTGGGATTATCCGTGCTCTGTAAGGTACTACAGGAACAAACTAAATAGAAAAATAAAGTACATTGTACATTCTTGCGCCATGGCTACTAGGAATGGGTCGCGTTTCCTGTGTGATTCAATGTCATCACATCACCACGTTTCGAAAAAGCCCACAAGTTGGACTCTGTTTTCAACACCTGCACCACTTGATCGTTGTTAAAACCAGAGACCTTTGGGGAATTGGAGATGAATCCATAAAATCTGCCTGATAAGTGAAACCAACATACAAATGCAGGTTGTTCCTGAACGTTGCGCAAGTCCCAGAGGCGGACAGCACCATTCCGGCTGCCCGAGGCGAAGAAGTGAGACCAGGTATCTCCTTTGATGAAACGACCATGCAGGTCGGTCGTGTAAAAGCCAAAGCGTTGAGCCGGGTGCTCCGGAACCATACGGTGGTCACGAAGCTCGAACTGCAGATCCCGATGACCAACCTGCATAACCGGGTCAGAAAAGGAAAGTATTGGACTATGAATTGCCATGCGCACCTCGAGGAGAGTACAGAAAGGTGTTTCCGTCTTATGTGCGTGATAAGGAGAATTTGACGTCTTGAACGTATGCACGACGCGTTCCGAAGACAGGTCCCATAAATGGACGTTACAATCCGCTCCAGCGGAGATGAGTTTGTGACTAGTGTCACGAATAGGAAGAAGGGACTGGATCACAGATGTGTGCTTTATTGCCAAAAGTGTCGAGGTGACGCTCATGAGATCTTCGGAGAAATTCCAGATATGAACGGCATGGTCGTGGCCCCCGCTGGTAAACATGAGTGGTTGCATCATTGTCGCCACGGCACTCGTGCCCCCCTTCTTTGTCTTATTCCACGGACGATCGACAACGCGAAGACCTGTTCCCTATGAATTCACACAGATTTAACGATCGTCAGGAATACCCGCGAAAACATACCTCGCAGCTTTGGAATGTCAAGCACGAGATTTGTTTCTCTTCGCGTGCATGAGCCAGGATGACGACTGATGTATCACCCGCGTGAAGAACACATGCGTCATCAACAGATTCTTGAATTGGGGCAACCGGTTTACGCAGGTTACGCCTAAATTCGAGGCCGGGTGTATCCAGACTCTCGACGAAGCCGCGCATAGACACGGTAATGACAGACGAAACCCAGTCTGCCTTGAGTACACGACGGGGCTTATCATGCGTGTCGAGAGGTATACGGGAAGACACAGAGGTGAGGGTCAAGGAGGGAATGGGGGATATAGGTTCGCTTGGGCCATTCCGTGGCGTCTGAGAGGATGCTCGAGTCCGTATTCCGACTTCCCGACGTTTCGTAGCCAAGTTGCTTTCACTTTCTCCACTGATAATATCCCTTAATGAAACATCATCATCGGAATCATTATTATCGTGCAAAACACTCGGTTCTGCTGCATAAGTTACATCCATTGCGGAGGGTACCTTAGAAGATGTCGACTTTATCTTTAAGACTCCAGAGCGGAAGAAACGTGGCTGCATCGCAAGAGGAATATTCACGGGTGCGTGCGGAGGGTCAACAGTGAGGTCAATGATCTCTTCTGGAGGAGGTACAACTCGGGATGGAATAGTTCTCTGATTGCCTGGCATAGGAAAGTTCTGTGTTTGAGACCATAGGCCGCCTATTTGGTAGCAGTCCAAGGCTACCTGCGATGATGAAGACGCAGAAGGCGTCTCCGGCTGTGGCATTCTTGCAGTCGAACTGCCTGCAACTGCATGATCAGTAGGAATGACTTCGGGACTGACTCTGCCATAAGTACGGCACTCTTTCTGCGATTCAGCAAGAAATAAGGAACTCAAATCATGGCGAGTATAGGTAAGTCACCATTCCAAGTACCTGGGTGGCATTCACACCCTTATCTTGCTGGGACTGGTTTCGACCAGTAGGTGCTCTGTAACTAGAGAGTTTGCTTTGAACGGCTGTGGCACCAATAGACCAAAACTCATGTATTAATCACTGTAATTCAACAAACATCTCGAAAGTCACCTTTACTCGGCTTTCTAAAAACAACATGTTCTTTCTGTGCTGTTTTAGGTCGTGCTTCGTGATTACTGGAGCTGCCTTGTGGGCATTGTGAAGGTGGATCCAGTGAAGTATTGGTGTAGGGTAGTCCTTGCCTCGGAAAGCGCCTCTCTGAGCTTTTAGAATCTCCTGAAAAAAACTGCTGAGAACCAAGCTTCGTTCGTTTGAGAGGGCGTTGATCCGACTGTCCTATGTCGACTGACGGCTCGAGTTTGACGTGATCGAACGAACGACCTGATACATTTGATGAAGATGCAGGGGATATTTTGTTGGAATGATTACGGAAATGAGGTGTGATAGGGTGATGACCAAAGTTCCTTTGGTTGAATGGGCGATTCGGTGGACGACCTCGCGGCGCACCACCTCGACTAGAATCAAAGCCTCTAAATGAATGATATCCTCCGCGACGAACGACTTTGACCGCAGGGATTGTGGACTTTCCCTTGCGATCTAGACGAACTTCATTGGGTTGACGATCTTCCATAACCAAGTCCTGGTGTTCAGAATGAGCAGATTGATCTAGTTCAGGAGCATCGTTTATTTGGTTTCGTCTCAATTTGGTCGAGCGCTTCACGGGTCAGGGACTTCCAAGTCTCGAACACCAGAATAAGTTTTCTTTCGAATGGCACAGCGTTCGAGCTTTACTTCCAATTACAAGAGATCCTCGTCACTTTCTCCAATACCAGTTCAAGTGAAACGCCACAAGTCAGAAACATCTAGTTGTGCACCCTGCGATGCTCCCCTCCCATGCACCGCGACCCACGGAGTGGAAGAAATAAAATATGCTCCAGGTATTAGAGCCTCCGCTCTTACGCAGGCGGCCATCGAAAGATTGGTCCGCGAGAGACAGCAGCTCCTCTTCACCCAGCGTAGAAGGGTCATCGGTCTGCCGCTCGTTCTGTGAGTCTACCCTGATTAGACTCGCGTATGGACGTCAGAGCACTGAACTTGGTTGACGTGAAGCGACGATGGCATAGTACTTCATTGGTAATTAGTTCTTCACGCAAACATAAGTAACTTCTGAGTGACAATTTCTGACAGGGTGTACGATTCGGACGCAGACCTGAGGTACGATGCGCTCGGTACCACAGTTCGACGATTAACGTGGCTCACCTATGCTAGCCAAACTGCAGCTGACAACGACAGTGACTCTGACATTGAAATTATCTCCTTTAAATTAGCTACTGATCATAAGGAAACGAGAAACGAGCACATGAAAGAGAGTCTTCATATGTCTACTCGGTTCTCGAGTCCATTACCCGCACACAACAACATTTCTGTACAAGGCGACGAGGCATCTGACTACATGGCTGTTTCGATATCAAGAACGGTTCCCTCGATGAACCGAGACCAAGCGATGGCGGAACTCTGTGGAGAGTGGTCGTCTATGTTGAAGTCAGAAGATTCTATGGTTCCCGACTCTGACGATGATAGTCCCAATCAACCTGCGGACATTAGTAGGGTCATGGAGGCCTCGTCGTCAAGAAGTGAAGTCAGAACTTCTCCCGCGCGGACATTTGGCGCATCGCGAGAACAGGAACCCACCAGACAATGCGATAGACGACCTTCCAAAACCAGCACCACAACAGGACGCAGGGGTGTATCATCTCGACCCAGTGAAAGAAGTGACTATCCCACTTCTGACCATGATACGATGACGGACGATGGAAATGAGAGTGACATTTCATCGCAACCTCGACGTTTACGACAAGTAATTTCATTATCCTCGGAATCGAGCGCAAGCGGATCTGATCAGGATATCGGGTTGTCCACGTTGTCCATGAAAAGGGTACCGCTGCCAAAGACTCCTTATGGTCGCTCGAGAAGATTGCTCGTTCCGGATTCTGACAATCTGCCATTGGCTGCAATCACCATGCGTGCCGACGTCCAGTTCATAGACCGCAGAGAACAGTGAGTTCCGACGCCATCGCCGCTTGTGCATCTTTACCTCAACTACTGGATCAGATTCCGTTTAACTTTGAAATCTCTCCCCAACCCGGGAATATATAGGCACGTGGAAGATGCCTGTACAACAGGCAATATTGTTGTTCTTGGTTACAATAGCGGACCAAGTCAAGTTACATTTGTTCCCATTACTGTGCGTGTGTTGCATTTACGTGTTACGACAAATTCATGCTCCACTAGACGGAGGCCCCCTACAGAGTTGATGCGCGGGCTTCGCCGCATGTAAATTCTCCCCGGATTCCAAAATCTTCCGGAGAGGGCGTGAGGTGCCTGGCTCCAATGCGCACAGAGAGTGGTTCTGTAGAATTTTTCAGTGGGGGTCATGACAGACGCATTTTTAAGTGGACTGCAGATGCACAATCTCTAGAAGAGCCAACTGTCACCAAGTTGAATGTTTTCTTAGATTCTGGGGTGTCTTCAATGGCTTATCGCCATCATAACAACTCCCTCGTGTCTGCAGACACCAAGAAAATTTATATTACGGACCTTACCCGGTCCTACACTCCAGAGCCAAGGCTAGTTTCGAATGATGTCCACCAAATACATGTTCACCCCCAAACACCGGACATGACGCTGCTGGAGGTGAGATGCTCCGTTAATTTGCAAATATAGACTTCGATATGCTTCGCAGGTCCGACATCTTGATCATCAAATACTGGTTTTTGACCAAAGGAGGGGTAGCTTCGATAGGTCGCCTTGCTGCACATTTGGGTACCGTTACGCTGTTCCAAAATTTGAGCCAACGTACACCAAAGGCAGCGCCTACCACGCTTTTTTTGCGCGTGGTCATCAAGATGGAACGGTCCTTTTGTGGGACTTTCGAAATGTCAAGGTACACTCATTTTTGTTATCGAATAGCGTGGTTTTCTCACTCTGACATGAAGGACATTGTGATGAAGAGCCGGAATCAACTTGCTGAGGCAGTCGTGCATACCCAGATTATGGATGGCCGTGTCGTCACTTTTGGGGGGGGTGTGGTGACCTTTCTGAATGATTTCTTGTGTAGTTGACGATTGCCCTTCGGCTCTCTCGGCGCTCCTGAGGCGTGATCCTAGCCGATACTCACAATGTCAGAGCGCCGAGCTTGGCAAGCCACGCATGTTCATTACATTACCGAACATTCCACCAACTCCTTACAGTATAGATCTTGCGTCTGCGAATAGGACGGAGATGATTCCTAGCACTTTGCAAATGTGATGAGCCTCGAGAAATGATACATCAAATGGAACGACCTAACTCGAAATGTTATACGCCGAACTTCTTGCATGAGGTCTAGTGAAAGTAGGATCGGTTTCGACACCATAAACTAGCGCTAGATTCCAACCTTCAGACACGACATGTGGTCGTCCGAAGTAGCATGTACTGGCAATCGGTACAAAGACACGGAGATGTGCCGGCCTGCTAGGTTAGCCGCTTCGTCGGTGGTCTATCCTATCCGACCTTGAAGGAATTGCACATGCGTTCACCCTCTGTTTCCAGGTGATCACAAGAATATGTAAGTACGGGGATAGTGGCATGCACCTCGCTCCCACCTTGATCCGCAATATTGTTGATCAACTGGGGAATATAATAATAATGACGACAGTAATATCTGCCATCAAAGCAGCGGAGTAAGAGCGGACAGTGTGAACGAGTTTGAGGACAATCCAGCGGTACATATGTACGTCAGGACCCCTCTTCCACGCATAGTCGAGTTGAGAATGAGGGAACCTGGTGCCTCCTAGAACTAAGGTAGGCACTGCCCATGCCCTTAATTACGTCGTGGCGCTCACGTCCACCGGGACAGGCGAAGCTGCACCTGATGCACCTGATAACAAATAATTGAGTCATAGAAGTTTCGAAGGAGTGCAACCTCACCATTACCTGCAAGGAGGCTGTAGCGGCTGGAAGCATCTGGTGGGTACTTTCATTTCCCCGAGTTTACTGATGTATGAATCTGAATTGAGCATATCATGATTCAATATCTTACCATGTACGTCTCTAGAAGTGTTGCAGATTGCCAGGAATTAATTTTAGATGGGCAAGAGGAATTAGCAGCCACAACACATGACACCTATTAGCAGTACGCGTAAGAAGGGCACTGCATCTGAAATCTTCAGGTATTCCCAGAGTTTCCAGAAGACTTAGGGTTATGGGTAATCCATGAATAGGTTACCGAATGACCACCTTCAAGAGAGTCTCGATGACCTCAAGTAACACTATGTAGATAACGAGTGCCGGCGGCGTGCCTCCTTATTTTATTTTTAACTATTTGGCCAGACCGCCCAAATTTGGAAAATAACCTTTATTCTTTTTTTCTTCTGGACGCGTCTTTCCGAAAACTATTGACAATGTCCAAGGCTCTGAAGGCAAAAGCTCAGCTGGTGGCAAGTACTTTCCATCCTGTAATGTTTTTATATTTCGTAATAAAAATATTCTAGCGCATCTTAGTTCCTGCGGGCAAGGCTGCACCTACACCACCAGTTGGTCCAGCGCTTGGTGCGCGTGGTGTAAAGTCAATGGATTTCTGCAAGGAGTTCAACGCGCGAACTGCCCACATCGAACCTGGCGTTCCCACTCCTACTTTAATCACCGTTGAGCCTGACCGCACTTTCTCGTTTATCACTAAAACACCACCAACGACATACCTCTTGAAAAAAACTGCGGGAATAGAAAAGGGTACCGGTCGACCTGGCCACGAAGTCACCGGAACCATTAGTCTCAAACACGTGTATGAAGTTGCAAAAATTAAAGCAAAGGATGGGCACCTCAAGCACTTGAAGCTTGAGTCGATCACAAGCACTGTTATTGGCACAGCAAAGAGCTTGGGCTTACAAGTCGTGCCGTGAACGTCCATCGTTAGATATTCACATAAGGTACGCAAATAGTGTCGTCGTTTATTCTTCTAGACGGGCTTATCGAGATTTTACTCATGCCCCGCCGCTTCTTATCAATCTGAAACAAACCTTGCGATCTCTCTTCCAGACTTAGAACACGGGGTCGCCACCGCATCCCCCCAGGAATTTTTTGAGATAGGCCTTGATCGAACGTATACCATCCACAGTCCA
>PVYJ01005587.1:40465-66106 GCA_002995095.1 Rhizopogon sp. AM-2018a | reverse complement strand
CTGTACTAATCTACTTCACATCGTGTAATGAAGAGTTGGAATAGGAACCGCCTGATGCAATGAGGAGCAAGTGGGCAAGGTTGAGTTCATTCACCTTAAAATTAAACTTCGTTCTCTTCATTTCGACGACTCTCCGGTATTCGTATACCGAGGTGCCTTCTAGCGAGCGCTCCATTAACTCCAGGCCAAGTTGCATAATTCATAGAACTTTATCTGAGCTTCATCCACCCTCGAATCCATCCTCAAGTAAAGGTGGTATTTTTGCCGCAGCGTTTGGCTGAGGTCATGGGCTTATCGACAGTACCTTTGTCCTGCTTATGGGATTTTCCGCCATGCTGTAGACACGCCTTGGTCAGGCTCAACCGCATCTAACCCGCATTCATGGGACACGTTCTCAGATCTAGTCACATCGCCAACCTCATGTACCCGAACTCCCATTTGGAGAGGCTTCCTTTCCTCGTGCCGGCTAGTGAAGATCTCCCCGCCTGTATTTTCTTTGATTCGTGCGTCCTTTGTGTATTCACATCGACTTCTCATGCCAGCATGCTTGCTAATCTTTCGGTGATTTAGTGTATGAGCGAGCCTTTTACTCTTGTGAGATAGAAGGTCGTGTGTCATACCGGATGACCTTTCGACGTCAATCTGCACGTCCCACAGGAATCGGCGCTTGTGTGCTTAACGCGTGTTATTCCTCGATCATGTCGGCCTCGACCTGAGTTGCTGCATCGGAGCTTTACTCCACTGGCGAGTCTCCAGACAACATAACGAAACCACGCTTCCGCGTCTACACGTTTGTTGCGTCCTCATCTTTATCTGTCACAAAGTCCACGTTTTCGATCGCGAATTCGCGATCAGGTGAAAGACAAGAGGGGTATGCGGGCGTTATCATGTTATTCCACATTATAAAAGACGCTTTTTGACGTCGGACTCCCCAACAACTTGGTGAAAGCCAGCATCTCTCCTCGCAGACATCGACAGCTCTCCTCCCTTATTCATCTATGGCAGCACCGTCAAATGAAGTACTTTCGTGGACCAGCCAAGATCCGCGCGAGAGTCAACTCTTTAATGCCTGGGGTGTTGTCTATCGTTTTGCGGTATGCAGCTCCGCAACATTGGCGAGTCGTAATGGACCCTGATCGATCTCACTAGACTGTAGTGGCCCCTAGTGGACAAAGTACTACAACTCTCTGGCGTGCGGTACGAGCCAACAAGGAGGACCGCGTCGCAAAACTGGAATGGGCATCGAATGGCGGCCTCGGTCGCGCAGTAATTGGCAAAGTAAGTTAAAACTCGTAATGTCCTTGAAATACCAGTTTTCTGATCGCATTCCTTCAGAATATAGTACCAATGTCCGACTTGGTACGCCCTGATCCACGCTACCCGGTCAGTATTCGTCAGATACTCTCAATTGTGGCATCGCTCACACTAAGCATAGGGCGCGCGTATTTTCAACGCGCCCGATGGTCTGACATACCGCTGGCGGCAGAACCAAGGTTCTGCTGATGTTGTGGTGTGTACTTGCATCTTGTTCTCCGGATGTCATATATGTTAAACGTTGCTACCTTAGCTGGAAGATTCTGCGGGGAATGTTGTGGCAGTCTTCCGTCCCACACGACCAACACGGTATCAAATCGGAGATGTTTATGGTGAGCTGCACTTTCTGCGAAATGCAGGAGCAGCTACAATCGTGAGTACCCGCCAACCTACCCTCACTACTCGAAGGCTCAAGTTTCTATTCTCAGATGCACCCCCCAATCATGGACACGGTCACAGTAACCGCCATGCTCTACCGTTTTTGTCAGGCATTTGGCCTATGAACACTGTTAGCAATCTTATTCGCATTGTAAATTGTCTGACCATATTTCCCTTTGTACATACCATCGTCACGACTCTCCACACATGTAATACTATCATTCGTGCACGAGAAATTTTCCCTTCCGAACGAGCCGGGGTGCAGCCTGATCAACAGATCCGAAGAGGCGACTTCTGGGCATCTTCCATCGATAAAGTCCGAACACGCGTTTGTGCCATTCACGTGTAGGAGCACGATGCAAGCATCTACCTCATTGTGCTGCCAATTGCCCACAACGCGCTAGGGCGATATAATCAATCAATCACTCGATTCGATCGTTCAATCTCATTCAATCTGATCTCCGCATCTACAATTTACCCTTTGCCAAAGACGCGTCTTCTGACGTCACAGCGTCGATAATCTCATCCACTGTACGTATAACCCATTCCGTGCCTTCGTCGCTTGAGAGATACTTGTCTTCCTCATTCAAATTCTCCTCATTCCGGGCTTTGAGAAGACCGAAAACGTGGCTCGTAAGTTGAGGTCCAACTCTCCCTTCCGCACGAAGGGTAGCGATGCCGACGACCGATCCAAGAGATCGAGTGAGATTCCCTTGTTCCAAGTCCCCTCTCGGCAAGGGCGCCAAGACCGTTCCATAGGCTTGGATGATGAACGCTGTAAAATCGAATTAGACTCATATGCATCGCAAGACACAAATTTGGGGAGGCAGTACATTCCACCGGAGGGGGTGTTAATAAATGTAATGAAGCCACGTACTGATGAAATCAGGATGAAGATCCCCCAATTTGTTGTATAGCTTCACTGCGTGAGGCTGATAAATTGAATTCCACAACGCCATACCCCTTGCGACGGTAGCCTCGATGTTCTGTGGAGTAGCGTCCCTGGGTGAAATTGGCGTCAATTTTTTGAAATTTTATTTATTGAATCGCTAGGACCTTGCCTGCCTCGTGCCCGGGCTAGGCGTCACTTACCTGATAGTGGTTTTCCGTAACGCGGCATAGACGTCTTCTTCAAGCGAGTCCTTGAGGCCCGTCAAAGACAGAATCGTCTGAAAATTACGTTCAGTCACCTGACTTGGAAATCCCGAGGGCATCAAAGCTTCTTAATTTTAATGCTAACTCACTCGAGGGACGCCAACGAAGATGACACTCTTCAGCGCAGCCTCCCGCATGAGGGCAGCTTTGTACACGACCTCCGCAAGGCTCTTTCGCGATTCTGCCAAGCTTGGATCGTTCCGACTGACGAATCTATACAAGTGACCAACCGAAGACGGTCGGTTGGTGGTAAGGAGTGTGCATGTCTGTTATCTCCGATTGAATGGGGCTAGAAGAGCAATTTCGCAAAGGAGGCATACGTACTGAGAGGACAAGCCATCCGTTTTCAGCGTTGCGCTGCTTTGCCTCGTTCAGCGTACGGTTGAACACACTATGGAGTCTTCCAAGTGAGGGACTTGGCCAAGCTTCCGGGTTGCGCAGCGTCAGGAGCTGTTTTACTGCTTGCGGCAAGTGTTTGACCATGTCTTCCTTCTCGGTTGTGTTTGCTCGCGGGGACAAGGTCTGTATAACCATGAGCGTCTGACTTATATAAGTCAGACCGTGCGCGGGCGGCATTCCGCACTTCACCGTACATGTGGTTTCCAGACGGTTCATCAGTCCACCTTTTATAACTTGTGAAACTTATATTAAGGTGTTCCCGCCGAGTGGAGTACTTAAGGCACCCAAGATACATTGAAAAGAATGGTTTATTCAAGTCTGCAACCTTGTTCAACAAGACCAGGCGATATGCGAAGCCAGCGCACTATATGAAGCTTGCGACAAGTTAAGGGCGGGTGAGATAAACAACAATAAGTGGAATGAAGTAAAACCAAAGAAGTTCTAGTCTATCAAAGGGTATCATCAGGTAATGTAACGAAGCTGATAGGCTAGAACAAGCCTGACACCCTCAGACTAAATATATGATAGTCCTAAATACCTTAGCCGAAGTAGTTGTAGGCGAGGGAAGTGGGCTGGTCACCGCTGCCGAGAAGAGCGTTGGCTGTGTTAACACCTTGAAGGTCTTCCATAACACCTGGCGCGAGAACAAATCAGTCAATGGACAACAGAAATGAATGATATTCATACCGAAGGGGAAGGCAACCTCCATCCAGGGGGTGGAGTTAACGAATTCGGTGACAGTGGCAGCGAAAGCATAGACCTGGTCTAGACTGTCCTGTCCACCAGTACCACTGAAGTTCTTAAAGGGGACATCAATCTCAAGACTTGGATAATTGCACCATGTGAAAGATTACCTGGTCAGCAAACTCAGTAACCCAAATGTTCTTGCCGTAGGTGTTGTACAGCTGAGTGGCATAGGTGATGAAAGCCTGAGCGTCGTTGCTGTAGAAGTGGAAGGCGATAGCATCAACCTAATTACGAAAATAATGAGGAAACGTGTAAGATGATGATTAATTTTGACCAACTTGGCAACCAGTGCAGGCTTGGAAGAAACCAGCCATCCAGTCAAGACCAGCCTGATCGTTCGTGCAAGCAGGAGAGATCAGGTAGTAGCCTTGATCCTTCAACGGGTTGATATATTGCTGCCAGAGTTGAGCACCTTCCTGTGGACTCATGTTGGATTGGCTGGGTTCGTTGGGCCTGAAAAAAATGTTATTCGTCCACGGTAAAAATAGGTGGTTTGTGGGACATACTCGTTCATGCCAAGGACATAGTTGGCGTAACCCTTGACGACCAAGTTCTGGAAGTCTGAAATCTGGTCATAACCCCAGAGCATTGGGATACCTTGAAGACCATAAAGGTTGTCGGGCAAGTACGGGCTCCAAGTGTAAAGGCTGTGATCGGATTAGAAAAATGAAGCTATAAAAGGAAAGATTGCATACAAGCCAACGTTGGGACGAGATGCAAAGGTGGAAAGGTAGTCAGCATTGCCGTTAGGCCAGCCCAGACCCCACTTCTTGCCGCTAGAACTGCTAGTGGGATTGCTAGTGGGGGTTGCGGCGGGGGTGGTAGAGGAAGAAGTAGAGGAATAAGTTGCAGGGTCCGGTGAGGGTGAGGGTGAGGGTGAAGGAGTGGGAGTTGGAGTGTCTGCTGGGGCGTCTGCTGGAGTGTCTGGGGTAGACGTGGGGGTAGCAGAAGTAGATGTGAGGCTGGTACTGGTTGACCTAGGCTTGCAGCGACCACTGCTAGATGAGGTGGAGCTGTCGCGCTTCCTCTTTGCTACAGCATCATGACCACGAGCAGAACGAGCGACGTGGGAACGGTCAGCGGCCAAGGCGTTGACAGAGGTAGGGCCAGATGAGATAGCAAGGATGGCGACTGAAGCGAGTGCGAGGAGGTTCAAGAGTTTGAGTGCAGCCATGGCGGGAACTGGGATTTTCGTCAAGCAAAAAAATAAGCCAAGAGATGGCAGGGTATAAGAAGGCTTTGAGACACGGGAATTGAGAGAGTGTGTGGTATGAAATGAGTGGTATTCAGCCGTAACGATCTACAAGATGAAAGAAACGACAAAAAAACAACGGCCTCATTTTATCGTTTGTCATTATGTAAGCTCTCGCACGGGCCAACCATCCCCTTGTAACGGTGACAATCCACCTTCCACGGTGAAACAGATGATGCGGTTCAAGCGGTAGCAACACATTTGCCTCCACATACGGTTTGCATTATTTTTATTTTACCTTCTCACATAGGTCAATTTTTATGGAATCTGTAGACAGTATAATGCCGGCACAAAGCGCAAATTTTAAACACGTTCATTGATGTTGGCGGTAGTGTTGCAACTTCTTCGACACGTGTCTTTAACGAAAAGCCTCTTTGGCACCAGCACGGAGAATACATCAGTATTGTAATGCATGTCGGGGGTTGCAGGAAATTAGTTGCAAGTCAGGGAGAGCGATCAGCACTTACAGTGACCTTTGCGACGTGGTAAATGCGCGATGAGCAACCCTAGACGAATCTGTTGTGGGAGCCCGGGTCGAAGCTTCGGTGTGTACTATTGTGGCTGTCAAGCGTTCAGTACGCGAGCCGCCGCACGAGAAACTGCAGTTTATCATTTCCGTTCAACAAGCCGATACAGAGTTAACCTTACCGTCATTCTCCTAGCGCTCAGCGCTCAGCACGCGAGTAACATCCACGTCACTCTAGATTAAATAAATAAAGGACGTGTCAGAGAGGTTCCGTTTGGGTCACGAAGTCAGTCATACACGTTATCCATTAGAATGCGGTTGCTCAGCGTTCAGTGCCACGTCGCTTTCAATTGTCATTTCCACTGACAGGCATCGTCGGGGAACGTGTCCCTGGCGAGCGTGACATTGCCAGAATTAGACTTGTTAAGCGACATCCAAGCTACTGCTACGGATCAGATAATCATTCAGTAGTGACCTCTGCATGAAAGTGAATACCTGACAGATAGATCGGTGGTTCTCGGGGCAATGCACTTGAGACGTGATAAAAGACGTGTTTGTTTGTGTAATAAAAAGGGTTTCATGTCAAAAATGGATACACAGCGTCTATAAAACTACCCCAAACGGTTTCTTTTTCTTCAACCTTCAACAAATTTTGACAAGAGAAACCGGTTCATCATCGTTCATCCCTGCGTCCATCCCTCCTAAGCATCCCCAATCGTCCAATCTCTTACAATGTCTGACGCCCAAGCCGCCCCAGTCACCGAAAACGGCGTGCCTTCGGCTGCGCATGAGTATGTCATCGAGGAAGCTCCTGCCTTCAAGGTATCTATCTCCTCTTCCAAAAAATCACCCAGCTCATCATCCTTCAGGTCTTCGTTGGCAATCTTGCGTACTCTACGACGGATGAGGGGCTGGAGACTTTCTTTGCCCCCGTGAAGAGCGACATGTACGTTCCCCATCTCTTCTTTATTGCACAGCTTTTTCCGATCTCGTTAACTCTCCCATCTAACTGCTGTTCGCTTCACAGTATCGCAACGCAGGTCATCATGCGGGG
Organism: Rhizopogon sp. AM-2018a; assembly: GCA_002995095.1. Lineage (NCBI taxonomy): Eukaryota > Fungi > Basidiomycota > Agaricomycetes > Boletales > Rhizopogonaceae > Rhizopogon > Rhizopogon sp. AM-2018a. Next base: position 59,341 of record PVYJ01005587.1, on the reverse strand, counting down.
GCATAAGCCCGCAGGCTATGGCTTTGTTACAATGTCAAGCGCAGAGGCTGCAACGAAGGCCGTTGAACTCCTCGACTCACAGGAGCTCGATGGTCGCCCGGTGATCGTCCAGATTGCCAAGCCAGCCGAACAGAAGGACAAAGAAAAGAAGGAGAAGAGGGCCAAGAGGAGACCCAACAGGCGCGGTGCCAAGGCCGTGCCAGGTGAGGTCACCGACGCTGAGGCAAACGACGACGTCAAGGCAGAGGATGCTGCTACTGCTGCCGATGCTCCAGGCACAGACGAAGCGGCCAAGCCCAAGAAAAGAAAGAAAAAGACCAACGTATGTAATATACACTCATTTTTACCTACAGTGGCTCATGCCACTCGTTCGCTTCTAGCGCAAGTCTCACCGCAGGGCTACTGTTGTGGAAGGTGGTGAAGCGCCTGCCACAGAAAGTGCCCCTGAAGATACCGCCGTTCCCGCCAAGAGGCAACCTCGCATCAGGAGGCCCAGGGCTCGCCCTGTCGGCCAAGACCCAGATGGCGAACCATCCAAAAACATGCTTTTCGTCGCCAACCTCGGTTTTAGCGTAGACGATGAGAGTCTCTCCAAGCTCTTTACTGACGCTGGCATCAGTGTTGTTTCCGCCCGCGTTGTTCGTCGCAGGTGGGGCAACCCCAGGAAGAGCAAGGGTTATGGCTTTGTTGATGTTGGCAGTGAGGAGGAACAGACGAAGGCGATGGCGGCTCTCCAGGGCATGGAGGTCAATGGCCGTCCCATTGCTGTCAAGATCGCTGTCAATTCTACCTCTGCTCCTCAGGAAGCCGATGCTGATGTGGCTGAAACTGCTGCCTGATGCACCACCATCCGCTCAATATGTGATCCCGATCCCATGCCCCTGATTTACTTTTAACTTAAAGCATGTTCACTTTCCGGTGCAAGTTCATCGTGTTCAGTGTTGTTTATCTCGCGCCAAAATTCTTTAGCGTAGCAGTCAGTGGTGCTTTCATTCTGGTGGTGGGTTCGGTGGTTTAAAAAAATTCAAACTGTAGAGTCGCATGCAATCAATTTGCAATGTCTGGTGTTTATGATGGTTTTGATGACCTCTTATGCCTCACTATGAATGTTTTTATGAATATAACTCACATGCGATCATGCTCACAAAAAATACCGTCGAGACGAACCTCACAACTTAGAAGATATCTCACTTACACTTTCTTCTACTGAGCAACAAACACTGCGCTATGTGAGTTGAAGAAAGACCATTGAAATATAGGAACACTCTTTCCCTCGTCTTCTCTCCCGTGATCGCGTTATTGGGGCATGTTTGTCAACGGAACCAAGTTTATGAAGTGAATCCATGGCCGACGAGGATGATTACCTCTCAGACAAGTTTCTTGTCGAGACTGCAGCCCAGTCCGCTCCGAAAACGTATGCTCAGAGACGACAAGAGGCGCTAAAACAATCTCGAGTCAGGGATGAGCAGAACAGAATGAAGAGCCGGCGCCAGAGGGAGCAAGAATCCAGGGAAGAGGGTCTTGCCAAGAGCCTGTTTGAGCGTGCACAGGAGGAAGAGGTTGCCGCAGGGGGGAGCAAGGCGTTGGGCATCATGATGAAAATGGGGTTCAAGGTGGGACAAACTTTGGGAAAGACCGAGGACAACCCTCCCGGGGTCACGATTCCCTTACCAGGTCCGTCCGAAGATAAGTCTGCAAGGGGCACATCTAGGGACCGGTCAGAATCTGCGGATGAGGAGTATTCTGAAGGAAGACCTCGACACACGGCGGAGCCCCTGCCCCTAAATGAATGGCAAGGCAAGTCTTAAATGGACCAAAGAACGTTGCCGATGCTAACTTGATACATCGCCTTCATGCAGGGAAGAAAGGTATTGGTCTGGGGAAGCGTGCTCGGTCTCCCGGGGCCGCCGATCGCCTTGCAAAGATGGTGAAGATGGCAGAGGAAGCCAGTCACGAAAGCTTCCGCGACCGCTCCCGCCGGGAGTATGAAGAGCGTCGAGCAGAAGGGCGCATTGCCGCAGCCAAACAGACGTGTCTCACACTCGACGAGAAAGCGGGCATCACAGTACGTTTGTTTGCCTTGTCAAATGAATATGCTGTGATACTAAATTACTGCGATAATAGTTTAACGTCTTCTGTTTGAACCCTACCGATCCCGAGTCTATTCCAGAAGGTCTGATGAATGCGCTATCAGCCCATACACTGCTCGTATCACCGCTGCCCTCCGCATCCGTCTCAGGAGACGCCTCTCATGCAGCCCGTCTACGCGCCCAAATGCGAGCTGATGCCCTGTTACCACTTTCCTCCGAACTGGATAACGACGAGGACGATGCATCGATAAGTGAAACGCCCGCAACGACTGAAGATTTCCCGCAAGATGTCATCGAAGAGGCAGTTTATTTCTTGCGACTGGGGGTAAGTGTGCTTCTATGAAAATTTTGATACCTTCCCCTAACTTCTGGTACAGCCGCGGGACCGCTTGAAGCTTCTACTTGATTATCTCCGGGAGAAATATTCATACTGTTTTTGGTGCGGGACGCAGTATGAGGATACCAGTGATCTGGTGAAGAATTGCCCGGGGCCGGAAGAAGACGATCACGACTAGATGGCATCATGTCGAACGCGTGGAAGATATTTCTTCTATAGCAAACGACAATTGTATGAGGTGTAATTCTTTACAAAAACCAATAGCTAGTACAACGTGTATGTCCAAACTGTCCATAAGAAAAGAGCGAAGGTCTGACATGAGAAGGGAACAAAGGAACAGTGAGAATATGAAATGGCTGTGTATGCATGTGTAAAGATTATAAGGTCCGTAGTCCTTCCTTGCGATACGCGAGATTCTTATCGTACACGAGCTGTACGCATCATCAGACCGCAACAGGAGCATCAAAGTTGGAAATCTGCTGCTCAAGCATGAACTAACGAGAGACCGGGAGTATGGTGGGCAGTGACGGAGGAATGATAACTTCTGGTCTTTCGACATACTCCCGCTGAGCGAATGTAAGGACGGTGGGCGAGTTTTGGGGTGTCTTACGGCGAACGTATGATGAGATAGGAGTAATGGATGGCCTTTCTCTCTTGGGTAAGGGAAGAGATGAAGGACGCCGTGTGTTGTATCGAGGGGACGGAGGAGAATTCGAATTCGGAGATGGAGACTGTGAACTCTGGTAAGAGAAAAACAGAGTGGGCGATCTGATGTCTTACCCTGCTAACCTGTTCGTGATCACTCTGGCTGCGTGTTAACGACGCAGTGCTGCCCTGTCTGGCAGTGGACTTGAAGAAATAAAGCAATTAGATAAAGGATAGATTGATAAACTAAGATACTCACACTAGTTGAAATATATGGCGAGTATCTGACTGCTCTGAGACGATATGGGCGCCTATCTGACTCGATGTCTCGAGTTGTGGATAGGTTAGCACATAAGATGGAAGGGCTCCCGTCGTCAGCAGAGCTGCCCATTGATGAACAGGAGGAGCAGGAGCTTGAACGATCTCGTGTCCTGATAATATTTGGGGTTGCTTGCTTGGCATCGACGTTATCGAGGCCCAAAGTAGCCATGAGTTCAATGAAGGAAGGGAGAGCAGCCATAAACTTGAGGATCGCAGATGTGGTACGACGTTAGATGAATAGTTTTCAATGAGCAATTGGCCATACTAGTTATAAGTATGTGTTTTGACGCCTTGGATACGGCCCACGGTTGTCACGAAGGACGGTCGCCACCTACGAAGTTCAGGAGTTCCACTTGTGGGCTTTTTATTCTTTACTTGCAGTCTATCAATAGGGTTCCAGTGCGGTCGGCAAGGTGATTGGGAGTAAGAAAATGTGGGCGTTATGAATTGGCCACACAGGTTTCCGGAGTAGTCCTATGCTACCTTCCAAGCTTGCTTTGTACATAGTACAATGCATGGGATCCGAGTCCACCAGGGCATTGTTATTCGTGACAATGAGGGAAAGACCGAACCAGCCAAGACACAATCTTCGAAGCGGCTTCTTCGGTTTGCAGGGTTAACGCCTTCTGGAACAGACATTACGAAAGACGTCAGTCGCAAAACTGTTAGGTCGGAGCATATCCACTGATTGCGGAGTGACAGTCTCCAGCCAACTGTTCCCATCACATCTGATTGCGCGTTAAAACTAGAACCGGGTTCCAAGGATATTGACCCTCAGCGTATAACAACCAGAGCATGGAGACGCTGAGTATCATGTAGCGTCGTCACACTACGCATTACACATGTCACATGGTAGTCACGCCTTTGGACGAGCACTACTTTTTCGTTCTCGTCCGCGATGAACCAGCCACAAAATGCGAATGCTGCGGGTGCTACCCCCACACAGGTGCAGCGCCAGGATATGGAATATATTTGCGCAGGTACACACGATTGCCTGTGAACATCACCTTACGAGCATCTGATCAATGTTTCAAAGACTGCGGCGCCAAAAATGAAATAAAATCTAGAGAACCAATTCGTTGTCGCGAGTGTGGTCACCGTATCATGTACAAGAAACGGACCAAGCGGAGTGTGTATCGCCCCCTCGTTACTGTTGAAACCAAGCAACTGATTGTCTTTCCGTTATAGTGGTCCAGTTTGAAGCCCGGTGATCTTTTCCAGCTGGTTGCAACACCCAATGTTCAGACGTGAGTAATGATTGATACAATGCAAAGCGCTACTATACTAAGCACGAATTATAAGTTGCAATTATGTTGAACATCATACAGTATACATCTAACGCTGACATCTCGCTACCACCGCCCAAGCCCCTTGAACCACACATTCAAGAAGCAAGTAACTACTACTCGATCCAACATTGCACTGGCGCGGGGGGTGACTCTTAGTGTCTTTTCTTCGTGTGACCACGTTCCAATGTGTTCGTCTTTTGAATCTATACACTGTATGTTCGCAGGAACCCATCAGAAGATCTAATGCGACCCTTGGATACACATACATATAAGTCAGTTCCGTTATCTGCTATTTTCCACTTGTACCAGACGCCTGCACCGCATTTAAACCTGCGGGACCTATCAGTCAGATAATCAGCGATCGAGAAAAAACACCGGCGGGAGAAGAAAAATGCCCTACCGGCTAGTTGCATTTTTGACCTTGCGAACATCCTTCATCGAAACCTGACGGTCAAGTTTCAACAGAGTACCATCGAGATGACCACGCCATGGATCTCACCTCCTCCACGCCAAAACGTACTGTGGCATTGGTGTTCGAGCTCCAGCGGATGTGCCCAATGTTATCAAATGCCAAGCTGATCATATTCTTTCGGTGACAGATAGTAGTTCCACTAGATAAACCGGAACCGGTCGTCGAATGTGAGAACTGCCATATGTGCGGGCATTCAAAATGACTGATATTATAGTCAATGTGGCAGTTTGACACACCTTGTATAGTTCCAGTTCCTCAACTGCTGTTGTTCTTATCACCTGGTACACGCGAAACGTCCGCATATCGCAGTTTGCGTCAGTAGAAAAAGCAAAACGGAAGACCATGTCGGTGTCGACCATAGTAGCTGACTTTTTGGATGTGAATGAAGGATGGAGTTGCAAGTTTACCTACATGATTATAAGATGAAGCCCAAAAGACTTTTTTTATGTGGCTTGCAGAAGTGCATATCGGGCTCGCGGCAGCGGGGCAAGCCAAGAATATTTTGCGGCCAACTTCTGCCAACTTGGGTTGATTCGGATATATATGGTCGGCCATTAGCGTGGTAACTACAGCCGACAATGTGCAAATCGAGTCCGCAAGCCGATTGCGGGATGAATGATGTAACTTCGAGGTTCGAGGTTTCTGAAGCGTGTAGATTGTTTAAAACATTTTCAACCCGGTTCCAGTCACAGGATCACTTCGGTAGATGTTGATATGTCCAAGTCGCCCTGGTTGCTCCTGGTTGCTGCTCAAAACATTTTTCAATTTCAGATGCACAGGGTCATATAACTTAACTTGGGTTGCCCTGGGCTTGCCGCTAGTTGTTGGATCACCTGCCCCCTGCTTCAATGGGAGCAAGATTGTCACCATGTGACGGATGCAGACAGTATGGAGTCCATACAAATGGACGAGAACAAATGCTAGTTTTGGCGGTATTGCTTTGTGTAAAGACCAAGGGTCGGGCGATACCCTGCGGCACACCACGTAAGTTCGTACTTTACTGTGGAATCAGAAGAATACGAGCTAGGTAACCTAGGTTGAGTAGAGTGGAGTGTTTAGTTCTATATCGAAGGTAAATGACAGATTTATAACACTCTTGACGGAGTACTAATCACTAGTATTGTAACTTGCAACCTGTGACATGATGCAATCCCATAAGTCTCGATGTGCACAGAAGGTTCAAATCACGAGATGCCATACTGGCGCCATTCTAAGGGTCATCAACGATTTAGTGAACAAGATGACGATAAGAGGACGGGATTAAAGTCCAGCGACAGCACAATTGTCATTGCTGACCTTATTATTGTGGCGGCCGGGCTAAAACAAAGTTCTCCGTGTCCAAATACATACATACATACTTAGTGGGTTTAAAGCGAGTGTTTTGGATAGCCCATCTGGAGGAAAGTCACCAATGGTTTCGAGGACGACGAGACTTGAACATGTTAATCATAGATGACATAGTCGCGTGCCAACAGACAGTGACTCTTCGGTGACCATTAGCTACTTAGCGCAGCCCTGTCGTAGCGATTATCTTACTTACAGTTCAGTGTGCAGGGTAATTGACCTGGAGTATCATGATATTCCTCGAGCGCGAAAGCCACATATGCTCATGCCGATGCGGCATTTAAACAAGACTGACACGGATGATTACGTGAGCAAAATTTATCATGCATGCAGTTCGGCAATTGATGCAACCGGTGAGGAGAACCATTTCAGCTTTCAACACTGGCCAACACCACCGACGGCTAAGAACGCGGTCGTTGTCGTTGCAAGAAGTGTTGACCGCGAACGAGTAATTCGTGCACGCTTTTTATTATAATCGTCCTCTCGTCACTATGATGCCTGATGATACGCCCCGCAGTCTGTCTGGAGACGCTGATCCAGTATGCTCTTTTATTACTTATCATCCATTCGTCATGCATCTCAACAACAATTATCTTGCAGGACTCTGACCTTGAGTCCCATAACGAACACCTTGATAATGAAAGTGGTGTCCACGGCCCCAATAAGCCAGGCAGGAAGAAAAACCCGAAGTTTGTCAACTCTAGAGCCGTTGTGGTATGGTATCATTAATCATTTGAGAAGCTCCCAGGCAGCGCGTCGTGACCAGAATCGTATTGCCCAACGCGAATTCCGTCTGAGGAAGCAGCAAAGGGTGCGCTGGTTCGTAGTTATTCCCGACATCATGTACTAAGTTCGTACTTTTGAATAATCAGATCCGGGACCTCGAAGCACGTGTTGAATTACTTTCCGCGTCTCAAGATGAAGCTCTGACCGACTGTCGAGCAATTCTACGAGGTACATTATGATAGCAGAGTGCATGACTGTTACTCACTGAATCTTGTAGATCTTATGGCCGAAAACCATCTCCTCCGCGGCCTGCTAAAGAGTGTGGCTGGTTTTATCGGCGATGGTGCTGGTGGTGTTCTGCCGAAGCTTGGTTGGAATATGGCAGACTTTGAAAGCCTCGTCAACAAGTCAGAAACTGACACTGCATGGGAGAGTTTCCAAACTCGCAAACATTCTCAGAAAACTTCGCAGACATCAAATGCAATGTCTTCAATGCTTGGGGCACCAATTACAACAGGCAAGCGTCTAGCAGAAGACGACGGAGGGTCAGGACCAGCGAAGAAGGCAAGAGGCATGAGTAGCTCCGAGCAAAACGATGACCGACGAGATGCTTACCAGCTCATGTTACCCATGCCCTCTACATTACCCTCTGCTGGGTCCTTATATACACAACCACCGCCACCAGGACGCTCTCCTCAAGATAATCTGTTCTCTGATCTCATGCATTCAGGGTCATCAAATTCGCCTGTCTTCATGTCCACTACGACTGCTACCTCAAGTTATCCTGGTTCGGCTGCGAACAACTATCGTCCTTATGTACCACAAATGAACATGAACATTGAACAAAGCTTAGGGGCAATGTCCTATTCCTCGAGCAAAGGGAACACGGCCGCACCCCCTCCCCAACGGGTTCTACCCCAAAATTCGTCGACTAATGAAGAGCCTGATGACAACGATGTCTCAGAACTTCAAGACCCTAAAAAGGTCGAGGCTATGAAATTAGTCAAGTTGGTTGTTCATTATCGTTTTCCATCTCATGTCTGAGTTGTCCTTTTAGATACCACCTTGACAATTTCATGAGGAACAGTGCATATTGTCTTCCGTCTTCATTACGACCAACTCTAGTGCAGAGGTGAGCGTGAATCTCCCAAGTTTCTAAGGTCATATGTTCATATATTCATGACACCTGCAAGAACGATTAATCATGGTATTCTTATTTCGCCTTCTCATTGACGTGGCGCTGATTTAAATGCAGAAAGCGTTATCGACCGTATAATATATCCTGAGCTCCGAGACCGCATGATCCTCCTTCGAGGTAGCTAACTGCCCATTTCCCGCGCGTCCATGTTCTGATGTGTTCCAGGGCAACTCTTATTGGCAGATTGTCTCTTTGACTACAAGAAAGCAATAAAGCTTCATGGCGACGATGTTCTTGCCCATCACAATTGGGAGCTTTCTGAATGGTGGCTGCGGAAATACAGGTGCGCCTTGCATATACAATGCCTGTACATTGTCCTCATCCTACACCAGTTATCTCATCGATACGACGACACTGAATATTTGCAATCGGTGGAGGCACGAGCGGGGTGAACCTGAGTTGACTCTATCCGACATCGGTGCTCAGGGAGATTCTCCTGCGTCCTAAGATTGATATATGTGGAGGCTTAATATTCGAGCAAGCCTTACTGCTTGTATATAATGCGGGTGTTGTATAATAATACTGTATTTATTCGGACTTGCTCAGATGGATGTGTATCTGCGCCAATCACCATGAGCACTTTCTACCTTGCCGAGTAGAGATGAAAAGCTCACATGAAATCTGATGCAAGTGTAACCTTTGTCGTCTTATCATCTACCAAGAAGCTTTGTGCACGCCGGGGAGTTCCAGCTTGAGCGCCTTTAGTCGGAACTGGTACTGTCAAAGTGGTGAGTTGAGGACGCGTTCCAACAAACGAAGCATGTCACGTACTCGACAAAGCGCGAACTCGCTGATGATACCCCGACCACGCCCAGATTCTGAACAACGGTTCTTCACCGTCGTCGGACGGGTGTACTTTCCAAACGTGTTCAGCTGCAGCTGAGCTTGGTGTCGCACTTGCGGGGATAGGGTCTCGTTCCGCGCAACATATAGGTAGGCTCGGCGGAGGACCTCGTTGGCCTTCACGACGTTGCGGGCTTTGATATCTCGGAGTACACGAGCGTTAGGCATGACGACCAGTAGAAGTTTGATGTCTGAAGACCTGTGGTCAAAGGCTTTTCAGAAACAAGTGCAAACATCGTAGCTTTAGCTGTTTCGTCGTCGGCAACATCCGCTGGTTCACTTCAAAAAAAAGTTACCTTCGCCGCAACGCATACTTAGTTCGAAGGGTGGACATGGGCAAAGTATCGGTGCGCTATTCATTTGTTCTAATTCCGCCTGTTTTACTGACTAGATAATGCGCGAAAAGTTGTAGAATGTCCATTCCGAAAAGTTTTCGTCTAACATACCAACAACGCCGCACATTTGTTTCAACTCTTTTCGGCCTCACATTTTTCGCATCTGTGTTGACCGTTTCCGCTTCCAACGTGCTACCATGCCCTGTGCGGTCTGACCGGAGCCGGTATGCTGATACGGAGGGGAAGGCAGGGGGGAAAAGCCCTGCGGCGGTAGTAGAGAGGAGGCCGAGGAGGTGGATTCAAGAGAGATCATCCATGGAGGACACACCAACTTAGGTCATTGCTAAAGAGAAGAGGTGACAACAGCTATTCAACATTGCCCAACATACAATTGATGTGTACATGAATGCCGCATGCTACTAGATTTACCATGATGGGTATAAGGAAACATGGATATTCGAGAAAGGGAGGATGGCTCAGGAGGGTCTAATGCATCAATGAGTACGGTATGCGGGATACTAACCGTCATAGGCATAATTGACGAATAATCATGATGAAACACGGAAACAAGTCAGTTGAATGAATGTTCTATGGTCAGTCTGCCGTTGAAGTAGTGCTATTGTCCACGATTTGTTGATTCCTGTAATGTTCCTCTTGCTCCTGGTGCGTTCCTCTGGAAATGTCAGCACAGGTTAGTAAGGACAGGTGCCACGATCATCCGGGAAATGCGTACGGTAGTGGATGCTCCTCGATCGGTACACATGCAATGAAGACGAGGATATTGATCGCAATTTGACAAATGAATACAACACGAAGTGCATCGGCGTACGACTCAACCGCGGCTTTTCTAAGTGCAGGCGCGAGGTCAGAGATCGAGCTTATCGAGTGTCTGGACGTAAATATCATGTAAATATACATAAACCGCATTGCCATCGGATTCCATACCGTATCTTCTCGATGATCTGGGTAAAGGGAAGCCATGAAAGATGGCGTAAGGGTACGAATACTGCTTACCTCTGATGAACCAGGCCCAGTAATTCGCTGGCGTAATGTTCTGAGGAGAACAGTCTGGAGTACAGCCCCTGATAAACTGACCCCGAGAACCTGACCTGTAGTTCGGAAAAGATATGTAACTGCGGTGACAGCATCTGAGTTCAGAGCACTCATAGGGCGGGTCGACCGTCACACTCACTGCCGGTTGCAACAGCCATATCTTCCTTGTAGACGCCCGCGATCATCGCCTATGAGATCATAGTCAGTACACAGACCAATTCGGCTTATGAGCTGCGGGGGAAATGCTGACGATTAGCGTAGTAGTGATTAAACTGGCCATTCCGAAACCTTGTGGGACGATGTCTAGCCATAGATGGTACTTTGATGAGTTATCATTCCATAGCGCGACAAGAATGCTGGCGAATATGGTTAAGGCAGCTGATCCTAACGTTAAGTTATACAGTTTGCCTGTTCGCCGCATCATCCTATAGTATGACGGCAAAAATTAGTCGGAATGAGGGAAGATGCCGCCCGGGACTCACCAGCCTGCGAACACACTTCCCGTAGACAGAGCAACCTGTAGGAAGGTTGAGTATTTCCCCCTAGAACAACAAAGGGTACCACACCGAATGAGGGAGTAAATGTAGACCTAAAGGGTGTGTATGACATCAACGACTGCGAAAGGCAATAATACCAAGCATACCGGCATTCGTGGATGAATCTAGTCTAACGGCGGAGAAATACATGGGGATATTGTATAGCTGATAAAGATGCCGCTTTGATTAAAGTAACTTTGTATAAGCTTTTGGCGCTCACCATCGAAAAGGCGGTCATGGAGCCTAAAAAATTGGCTAGCGAGACCGCTAACGGGGTGCGTTGCGTGATTAAATGCAGCGGCATGACAGGGTAAGGCGCCCAATGAGCCTCCACAAATATGAAGGCAGCCCAAAAAACAGCGCTGCCGCAGAAAAGCCCCCATATTAAGGGGTGTGACCACGGAAGCTCCTCAGTAGTTTTAAGACTGAAGCCGAGTAACAATCCAGCGACCGCGCCAACAAGTGTGAATGATCCCAGGAAATCAATGCGCCGAAGTTTAGAATATATACTTTGATTCTGAGCCTCTTGAGGCAATTTTATGTTGACCTTTAGTAAGACCAGGATGAAAGATATAAGCAACAACGGCGCCTGCATCTGAGTGAGAACATAAACAGACGGAATGAATATCAGGCTACCAACCTGCAATAAAAATGCCGCGCGCCTATTGGAATGATTCAGTGGTTAGGAGGGAGAAATTTCAATCGACTACTAACCACCCCAGTGTGTCATTCACCCACCCTCCGACTGGACCGCCAAGCCCGGCACCCAGACCAAACAAACTGATCAATCATATTCGTTCAAGCCCGGTGCATCAGTTCGCAACCACTTACATGTTGGTCATTCCTTGATATAAGCCGCGGTGTTTCCTAACAGTACCCACAATTATTCTATTGCTATTCATTGAAGCATACGGACTTACAAGGGTATGAGATCAGTGACGGCGATACTGCTGACTGTGACAAGGTAAATTCTCTCCAACGATTAATACCGCAGCGCTCGACTTGCCTGTCATCACTCTGAAACATATGTCAACATACTTGCAACAATAATTCCGTTGCAACGCACCCTCCTCCGCCCATACCTGCGATTGCCCGTGCAAGAATCAAAGTCTCCATAGAGGGAGCGATTGCACATGCGATTGTGCCCGATCCTGGATCTTGTATAATGCACATCAAAGTTCTAGTGGATTTGATGCACGTACCGAATAAAGTCAAAGCGAGAAGCATAGCTCCTTTGCGACCTAAGATATCTGATAGTCGGCCTAGGGGGGTTAATAAGGCCAAGGATGATGGCACAATGATTTCGTTGACCTCACCATATAGAGGGGTAAAACAGCATACCGAGAGCAAATACGATGTCCCCAGATATGAAGACTGGTTAGATTTATTGAAGTAACTTCCTATTGGCGAGAGAAGCGTGGCCACAATTGTGCCTATTGACAGAAGTTTGGGATTTGGTTCAATTCTCCACTCACTGACAGTATAAGCTAGAGCGCACCATCCAAGGCACCGAGGAACACTGCACTCCAAAGACCCGATAGAATCCAAAAAAGATCAACGCGCGTGACTTCGTTCAGTGGCGGTGGGTCATTTGGCGAGCTTGACTCTGTGTCCTGCACCGAGTCGTAAGAGGTCCCTTCATGATAGTTATTGAGCAACGGCTGCGATTCCTTGGGCGATGATCTCGATGACATTACGGGGACGGCTGGGGTCCGTTGCGAATATCTGATAGGTGAGAGTCTTTTTGGAGGGCGACAGGGCGGGCAGAAGACAGTGGAGATTTTAAGTCTCAGGCTCAGACTGAATTCTCCAAATATTTAATTGACGCGCAAGAACATGCTTGTCTTCCAAAGAAACTTATTACTGTTGATCTCAAGCGACGTCTCCCCCCCGTGTCATTTTCCGTTTACATCGGTCCCGACCCGGCCGAACAAGTTTATACATGAACACATCTAATTCCTTGTTCAAATGTTCTAACCAGAAGTTGAACCCAGCCAGTATTATTTGACCTCATTTCACTGCGGAACATGCACTCCACCTCCATTAACAAGACCAACGTTATGCATCTATGCTCCAAGATCTATCGCCACTGTTACTCACCAACTGGCAATCCGTACTGTCCGGACTCTGGATCTAAATAATTGACAGCATCCGTCGCGCCTATGCCTTCTTTTATGCAATCCTTACCGCCCTGCATGCTCTAGCTACCTCCGGAGTTGAGCACGTGTCTCGAACCGACCGACCCTCATGACCTACGCGTGAGTGCCTCTTTTTCAAACGTCTAGGCTGAAGTATGTACCAATATACTCCGTGAGACACGGCCTACATACAGCTTTCAAATTGTCTTTGGGGACTCGTGATCATGTCCTATGATACATGTCGCTGGAATCTTCATGCCAACAGGGTACAACCTTCACTCACACGATTGGTTCTTTGGCATGTTCTTGAGAATATATTTCCTTCCTTTTGCTTCGACATGAAGTCATATCGTTCGTGGCGCCGAAGCACCACGGGGCTATATCTCTAGATAACTTCTATCACTCCGCCCTTGTAATGACTCACACCGTACTTTTTTTTAGGAACGGCCAATTCCCTCTCTACCTTCCTAGTATCGTGTTCCTTGAATCTACTAAAAGGTAGACGCCTACGACATTTAGCATGCAGATTGGGTGCTTTTGAACACAATGATTACAAGGGTGATGAGACAGTCTAGTGGGGTGCAAATTGGAGCAATCTTGTGTCCCGAAGTATGCCCCCCTTCAGCTCATTGATGTTATGAAATTATCCAAAGTTAACTCGAGGATTGAGCTTAAATGACTCGATCCTTTTAGGTATTAGTGAACGTTACGGAGACCCGTCTAAGCTGCTTTTGTATGTGTAACGCCTTCTTGCATGCGTCATTTCGCAGGACCTTCTGGGACAGGCATGGTCCGAAGGTAGTAGATTATCATGAGTGGATTCAGATGTGGTGTAACTTCCCTGTATCGACATTCACCCTGTTCAAACTAGAGATAATACGAAGCGAAAAGGATATGATATTGGGGACCTTCAGTTTTGGCAATTATATCACAATTTTTCGCGCAGCTGGCGCTTCCGCTTCCGCTGACCGCGGGTCAGAAATGTAAAAATTTTGGTCGTCCGTCTAGAACATTGCTGTGATGAAACCCAGCGCATGATGTGCCCTGTGGATTGTGTTGTACTTCAGGTTCCGTGCATTCCAGATGTCGAACCGGCCGTTTTGGAGGTACGGGCGCTAGGTAAATTTGGTGTCTGAATTGCCGGTAGTTGTTCATATCTGTCAATGTTAATGACGATTCGGAGTGGCGCTAGGACATGGATAATGTTCCTCCAGTTTGTGTATGTGCCGGTGGGACGACCGATACCGGACGAGTCTAGGGCAGAACGGGTCGATACCGAGAAGAAGGGAGCCTAAGAGAAAGGCGTTAGACTGTGGTACTATATTGGGGACGGCTACTATGCCCTTGTCACTATAAAAGAACAAATCTTGCTAGGGTCATGCCTGGGGGAATGTCAATAACCTCAACTGTCTTTTGGCGGTCCATGTTTCACGGGGATCTTGGTGCTGTACAAGCCTCATTTTTATATCCTTGTACGATCCTATTGGCTCGTGTGCAGCTGCGTGATAACAGTCTCCTCTTACGAATGTGACCGTCTAACCATTTGGATAGGAAGGTCTATGGAACACACACATTTGCGCTATGATCGTGGGCCGAGGCAAGGCTATCTCGGATCATTATCGTCGTAGTACAGAAGGAACTTGGGGAAAGTCCAGACTCTGTTTCATAATAAATACACTTGCAAAATTTAACACCTTGGCAGGATCGCGGATGTTGATTTACGTTCATAGCAACATTAGCATTGTCGGCGAAGTTGATTAGGTAATAGCGAGGACTCTCTATCTTGTGGGCAAATTTGGAGAGGAACCAAGTCGAACATCCACTTGATATCATTGTGCGTGACATCGGCCACCAACTGGCAAATTACAAGCTGGCTGGCCAGGGTGAAGATTTCGTTGTGTAGCCAATGCTTTTAATGAAGTGGAAGATGCCGTCTTACTCAGCAAACCATTTTCTGAGCCCCGTTACTTTATGTTGAGGGAACAATAATTTGAAAGTTTAAACTTGCCGATACCAGGCCCAATTTTCTTCCTTCTCGTCTTTCCCCAGTTCGTTGCTGTCAACGTTTTGCTCCAGTCTGCACTTATTGTGCACGTTAACGTTCTCCAGTTCTAGTGCAAAACGATCGACCTCTCGGGATCAACCGCGAAGCAGCAATTCGTGCATAATTCAAGCACTTCCATCATGTACCCTCCTTCTACACCATCTACACCATCACACCCATCATGGAGATCTGTCTTTCGTCTACCAACTTCCAAGAAGTACCGCGCTAATGGGATTAACGGTTCAACACTTGCCGTCGACTGTTCCCCCCGTACAGTTATCTCAACTCCTCACATAGTCAGACATCCTCCTCCAATGCCCAGTCCCTCATTAATCCCTGGATCCTTTCACCCCATCGACGAGCGTTCCTCTTACAACTCTTCGAATACCCAGTCTAGTGATTCAAACGTGGGAGCTACAACAAAATCTTCTCCGTACCTTGTTTCTGATTCCCGGCTCTTCTCTTACCAGTTCCAACAGCATCTACAGCAGTCGCCTGTCTTGAATGTCGAAGCAAATGGAATGGACACCCCACAACATGCCCAAAGTCGCACCGGCTCAAAGTCGGAGAAACAGCGCATGATGTCGCGCACTCCACAGACTCCCCCGACAAAGGTTCACACTGCCGCAGCCTCGCAGCAATCGTTCGCACTCCCATCTAATCACCCGCCTTCTTCGAATCGCTCAGGAACCTTATCTCCTCGCGCAATGGGCGCGTCTGCCACTCGTTTCATCCGTCGCGTCGCGTCAGCACCAAACGCAAAGCATCTTTTTTCTTCAGGTTCCCGATCATCCGCTCCCACCAAGAATGGACTATTGGCACCTGCGGATATGGTTCCACCAGTACCCGGTGCACCGTCGACTTCTTCAGACCTTGGTGATGATTCATTGGAGACCCTGTCATCCGGTTCCTCAAGAGGGAGAGGCAATCGACATGAGCGATATTCTGCGAACGCGCATTTGTCAAAGACGAGGATCATGAATGGGGCCCATGATGGCCCTGGAAAGATGGCTTTCAGACGGACATATTCCAGTAATTCGATCAAAGTACGACAGGTGAGTCATACAACTTGTCTTCGAGTACAGTTTTAGAATCAAATGGGTGAATTACAGGTAGAGGTCGGCCCGTCGAGCTTCTTGAAAATCAAGATGCTTGGAAAGGGTGACGTTGGACGTGTATACCTCGTGCGAGAAAAGAAGACAGACAAGCTCTTTGCCATGAAAGGTGGGCTTATGATTTGACGCCACTCGAGCTCGCTCTAATGATTATTTCATAGTCCTCTCAAAAAAAGAGATGATTGAACGGAAAAAAATAAAGCGTGCTTTGACTGAGCAAGAAATCCTTGCCACCTCAAATCATCCATTCATCGTGACGCTCTATCACTCTTTCCAGTCTGACGAGTACCTTTATTTTTGTATGGAGTACTGCATGGGTGGCGAGTTCTTCCGGGCTTTACAGACTCGTCCGGGCAAATGTCTTCCGGAAGATGGTTCACGGTTTTATGCGGCGGAGGTCGTGGCGGCTCTGGAGTACCTGCACTTGAACGGCTTTATTTACCGCGATCTCAAGCCAGAAAGTAGGTTACTTCTCCCCCTGATTGCCAATGTGCACTAAACGCTTAACTTTATTGCCACACTGTGCTGTGTCTTCACTTCATTTTGTTGCATCTTCGCCTTTCATTTGCCACCCTCTTCCATACTTGTCTGGAACTTTGTCCAGATATTCTTCTTCATCATTCGGGTCATATCATGCTGTCGGATTTCGATCTTGCTAAGCAATCCGGGCATCCTGGCGGCCGTCCTGCGACGATTCTTCAGTTTGAACCAAACGGGGTAAGGCTTTTCCCTCCGTCATCCATGAGCGTTCATGAGACAATTCACACAATCTACCTATTTTCCAGGTTCCTATGATTGATACCATGTCATGCACAGCTGATTTTCGGACTAACTCATTTGTCGGTACCGAGGGTAAGGCTCTTACTCTTCTTGTCAACAAGCATGAATTTGATCCTTTGTGGGTAGAATACATCGCGCCTGAGGTGATAGCTGCCCAGGGACACACTGCAGCGGTAGATTGGTGGACGTTAGGTATCCTGATATACGAAATGATTGTGAGTGATAATCGGCGGACTTTGGATCTGCGTTTGGCGATGGGAAAAAATAACTGACGATCAACGTTCAAACCTTTGGCGTGCGCTTGATGAATGTGTTGTTATTCGCACGACGCTTGTGCAGTTCGCAACTACACCTTTCAAGGGAAAGGAGAGGAATGATACTTTTGCTAATATCCGAGCACTGCCAGTTCATTTCCGGGATGCACCTAAAATTACCAGGTGGGCTGTTTTTCATGGGTGTTGGGAGTGAACTTAACGGAAGCCCCTTGCCGTACAGCGCTTGCAAAGATATCGTCATACGGCTACTCGACAAAGATGAACGAACTAGGTTAGGCAGCAGGAGCGGAGCCAGCGAAGTCAAACAACACAAATGGTTCGCCAAGATGAATTGGGGATTGTTGCGTCACCAACGGCCACCGGTAAGTCTGCCCCTATGCCTTGTGATGTGATGTACGCCAATGTGTCGAGCGCCCATGGCGCGTTTGCTTTGATATTTTTATCTTTCGGTGGATATGTCGTGGGATCAGTCCACGATATGTCGTTAGTTTCTTGATGGTTTGACTGACTCGCCCCTTATCTATCCCGTAGATCGTTCCATCATCCTCGAATGGACTTGATGCGGTGAACTTCCGGCACTTGAAAGAGTCACGCTCGCTTCATCTTGAAGACCAAATATGGGGCGTTGCAGGAGCTGGTGCGCCGACTGGCCCTGGGACTCCCGGATATGACGATGGTTTGGACGTACCATCAGATGGAGATCTGTTTGGGGCGTTCAACAGCGTCACACTACACTATGATGGAGAAAGCTGAGAAAGATCTTTTCCCACGGTATCTCCAGGGTGCTTGGTCGCCGTGCATCGAGGCTACCAAACCTCAAACGTGGCGATGCTGATACTTTATTTTATTTTTTCGCTGTAACTTGTTTTGCAAGTTCCTTGATACCGTACGCTGCTTCATCATCTTCATTCATTTCATCGTCGCTTTGCTGGCATAGTTTTTTTTTGCATTTTGATTTCTCAGGAAAAAAAAGTTGGTTCACTTGTATTATTGCACCGCACATCCATATCTTTTCGCATCTTACAATGCTTGACTTGCTCTGCACAATCTAATGATCTATCACTCGCTTTTAGTCTTAAAATGTCCGACCTACGATCTATTCTAATGATAAAGCGCGGGGGTAGATAGGCATTGATTTCAGCTAGTGATCCAAGTGAGGACTTTATTTTGATGAGTCCAAGTATAGTGAGATTTGACAGGATTTATGCCACTCGATCAGTGTGGCATATTATCAATTGGGATATATTTATATGTGTTTGGTTTAGTATCGAGGTCGAGATCATCCGGCGGATTTGGAAGATGAAAACGGAGTATTGGAAATTCACATCGACTCAC